>JAQZBX010034953.1:0-24777 GCA_029593785.1 Cabassous unicinctus
TGGAGGAGTCTCTCTATTAATAGTGCTCTAGAATTTTACAAGTATATAGCATGGTGTAAGATTTTAACTACTTTTTTTTTCACATATGGTTGTGTTTATTTCCTCTGGATCCTGTTTTCAAATATTTATTTCCTTCATTCTGAAGAATTATTTTATTTTATTTTTATAATTTTGCCATACCCTATTTCTTTCCACTTTTTGCAATTTTATTAATTTGATTTCCCTCATTAATACTATTTTTCAAACTTTTCTGTCCAATTTCCAATTTCTCTAGTATATAGCATATACTTTAGGAATGTGCCTCAACTCTTCTTCCAACATTTCTATGGCACAAGGTTATTTCTGATATAGAATTTTTACATATAAGAACTCCCTCCAGTATTTTGAGTTACTGTTTTGTCATCACTCCTTGGAAGGATTCTATTCTTTTTTATATTTTCTTAAGAGGTCTTTTACTATGGGATTTTTGTCTGTCTGATTTACTGAAAGATTAACTCTTGCCAAAATCCAACCAGAATCCAAGAACACTGAGCTCCTTGATGCAGTCCAAGATGTTTAGAATTGAGGAAGCTAAGCAGCTTTTTATATATTCAGGTTGGAATAAGTTCTTCTTTCTGAACACGTGGATTCAAATATTTTACAATTTTAATGAAATGTCAGTAATTTACAATAAAAAATACCTCTCCTCCTCTTTCTTCTTTTCTTTTTTATTATTCATAATCATTAACTTGCTGTGTATTTTATTTTGTGTGTGAGTGTGCATGTATGCACTTGAGCTAGTGTGAGAAATTTCATTTCCTTCTCTGTGTGATGTTCAGGGTAATTTTTCAGGTCGATCTTTGGGTTCATTAACTATTTTATCTTGTATATTCATTTATATTTAATCTTTATTTACATCAATAATCTGCTTCAATTTATACAAGTCCCACATATTTCTTTTTCTATTTTTCAAATCTGTATGTCCAATTTTCATCTTCACATTTGCTTGTTAATCTTCTTTTCCACTTTAATCTTCTTTTATATTTTTTCAATGAATTTTTTTATTTTATAATTATTTTTTATTTTCAAAGATGCTTTAGATTACATGTTACATACAAAATATATGGGATTCACATATGCCCCACTCCCTGCCCCTCCCATACATTCCCACATTAACAACATCCTTCATTAGTGTGGTACATTTGTTACAATTTGATGACCCCACATTGAAGCATTGCTAGTAACCATGGACTACAGTTTACATTATATTTTACACTTTGTCCCATACAATTTTGTAAGTTATATAAAATATACAATGGCTTGCATCCATCACTGCAATACATATTCTTTTATGTTCTCATTACAATAATTGTATTATATAAACTTCTTGTATACTGATAAATCTGTTTTGTTTGTTTTTTCTTTTACAATTCTAAACATATATTGGGACTATACTAACCCCTTTAATTAATGCAATATTCCTTATAATCCATTATAAAAGAGACAAAAATATAAAATATTTTAATAAATCAAAAATGTAAAATCAGATATCAACATAAACATATGTCATTGTGATAAAATTGAATCAAGGAAACTTTGAGATAAAATGTAATATATTATTAACTTACTAAAAATATTTTTGATTTCATTATTCAGACAAAATAGACAGAAATGTTAACTCTGAATATTATATCAATAGTTTTTTAAAACATGTTTTAATTCATTTTTCTTCAACGTATTTGTCTAAATCTTATTACTATCAAATTCTATTGTAAGTAGCGAATGTATAATAGCAGAATGCATTTGTGTCCAAAAATATGAATTAATCTGAGGCTGAAAAGTTAAAATTTTTAATCATTTAAAAGTAAATTTACTTTATGACAATAAGTTAAAACTTCAAAAGATTAAAAATTTTCTAATTGTTTTTAATTATTTATGGTTGTGCTTCATGTGAAAATCAGTATTTAGCTGAAGTTAAGTACAAAGCTGATTATTGTCATCATAGATGAACTGTATGAGAGGTGATATCTAAGACATAAGTAAAACTATGCTTTTGACTAAATATTTTAGCATAAACTTTCAAATAGATAATATCACAGGATAGAAAACAAATGTTTCTGACAAATCAGATATTTTATTTCTCACGATATTTCATTCTTTATTTTTTTACTCCACTTCATTACATCTCCATTGAGTGAGTTTATATTTCTTATATATAATTGCAATTATTTTTCTCCTCCATAAGGGAAAGTATATTATCTGCATAAAATTTATTTTCATAAAACTAAGTATTCCCAGACAGAACGTTTTTTACTTAAGTACTCCTGCCCTATATGTAGTGAAACAACTGGAAGTAAGTACAAAATTAAAGTATAATGACATGTTATGAGTGTTATTCATGAAAAATTTCTGGTAAGATTAGAATTGTGAGGTAGTTTGATATCCAATATTTTGCTTTTACCACTATTAACAAGTTAATTTCTCTTATTTGATGTCAAAATATTTTCCTATTTAATAGATTACTTAAATTCTTAGTACTTTCTTTGTAAATGAAAGTAAAATTTTCACAATCATAACTACTTCTTGCTAGCTTTCCCCTGCAGTGTATATATTTAAAAAGTGATTTTCCTCATCTCATGTATATAAAATGGTTTCATTCATCTTACATCTAGACCACTTACCTATATTAGAAAGTTATTATTCAGATACTAACTAGGAATCTCAGTGGCATGCTTTATATATTTGCTTTAATGCTGATAGTATTTATTGAAGTTTCCATGCTGATTAAACCAGATGGCAATCACTGTGAACACATGATCTTCCATCACAAAATGTTCACAGATATCAAAGTTATTGAAATAGAAAACTATTGGCCTTCCAAACCTTAGAATGTAACAGAAGGCATCTAAAGAATTTGTTTGAATACAGGGGTTTAAATCATCTTTAAATAAAGAGATACTGAAATGGGGAGTCATAGAGGGAAAAAAATTATTGACATGAAGGTCAATATTCATGTTCCATGTAATTTATGATATCAATAAATATTTCAGTGACAAAACAGGAAATATATGAGGTATTAGAATATATAAACAACATATATTTGGCCATTTAAAAAATATATTTCCAAGGCAGATGAAAGAGTATGCACATACATGTAAGTAGTTGAATACAATACACAGATGAAAATAAAATGTTAATTCAAAAAAAGGTTAATGATAAATTAATTAATTTTTAGCTCTAATAGATTTTCTAAAGATAAAGAAATTCTGTATTTAACTCTGTTTCCACATCATAGATTTAAGTGAGAGATAGTATTGGTTAAACTGTTAAAATACCATCCAACAAAACTGAAGTTAATTATTTCTATGGAATAAATATTGGAGAGTAAAAATGCAATAGCAAACAGAAGTCAAAATCATTCTTCACATTTTCTCCTATAAATTCTAAACAATGTCTCTTTCTTGGAAAAGACTTATATCCTGCAAATTTATAATTCAGCTAGGGCCATGAGGCAGAAAATATGAAAATCACAAAGAATATACAAATCCCCATGAATACAGTTAGCTGATAGAAATTGCCAAGTTTGTTTCTAACATCCTATTTTTCCTCCTGTTCCTTGGGCCAGAGTTCAGACAGGCAATGCTAAAGGGAATAAAGAGCACCCAGAGAGGGGTGAAAGTCTATTGAAAAGGGAGTAGATGGGGAATTGGAATGCTTGCCAACAGGGGATTTCCTAAAGCCACAAGAAAGCACAAGGCCAGGAAAAAAAGCAGGCTATCTGGCTCCATGCAGGATTTGGAAGGACACAGTGGAATCTTCACTTTACATTTGCCATAGACTGATCTGGATAAAAGTGCAAAAATCTCAAGAAAACCACCAATTAAATTCAAGACAATTGGCAAAGAATATGGAAGGTGCTTTTTGCTTTGGTTTGTTTGTTTTTCTTAGCTACTGGCAATCAAGGAAATCTCTGTAATATTACTATCTGGATGGAAACACAAGGAAGAGACAACTCAGAGGCTAAGTCCCAGATATTAAACTTAAAAATACTAAAATGTACAGTGAACAAAAATTGATTAGAAGACACCGAAACAAGAAATGATGGTCAAGGCAAAGTATCAAGCTAAAAATCCAGAAACTATGAAGAGGACTGAATTTAAGACATACCAGAAAAAAAATAAATCTTCAGTATTCTCAAAGAGATAAATAAAAACATAGAGAGAGATCTAAAGGATATTTGGAAAACAATGAATAAGTAAGATGAGAATCTCAATAATGAGAGAAAAATTTAAACAGAATCACAGAAGATTAAGATTACAATACCTGAAATGAAAAATTCCCAAGAGGATTTCAATAAAAGATTGGAGCTGACAGAAGAGGGAATCAGTGATCATGAAAACAAGACAATTGAAATGATTTGGGCTGAGAAGAAGATAGAAAAAAATGAAAAACACAAACACTGCCTAATCAACTGTTGGATAACATACAATAACCCAATGTATGAATTGTGGGGATCCGAGAAGGAGAAGAAAGAGAAAAAGTGTCAGAATGAATTTTCAAAGCAATAATGGCAGAAAACTAGCCTATTTTAATGAAAGGCATGAATATACACATTTAAGAATTCCAACAAACCTCACACAGGATAAACTCAAAAATAATAATGTCTAGAAACTAATAAATCCAACTTTCTAGTGCCAAGAACAAGTAGTGACTTCTGAAAGCTACAAGTGAAAAGCAATGAGTTATATACAAAGGAATTCCAATTTCTCATCAGAAACCAAGGAAGCAAGAAGGCAGTGGGACAAATATATAATGTAGTGAAAGTTTATGGTTATCTACCAAGTATTTTGTATCCAGTTTGACAGTCTTTCAAAAATGAGGAAGAGATGAAGGCATTCCTAGATAAGCACAAACTGATGTTTGTCTCCATTAGCCCTACCATCCGAACATTGCTAAGGGGTTACTGCAGATGAAAGGAAAGGACACTAGACAGTGTATCAAAGAGTCATAAAGAATAAATACAAGTGTGGGAGTGAGAGAGGGTGATGTATATGGGAATTCCCTATACTTTTTATTTAAAGCTTCTTTAAAAATAAAAAAATATATATTTAAAAAAGAATAATGGATTGTGGGAACATGGTGTCAGATGAGGCAAATAAGGCTCAGCATTTTCACAAAAAAACAACAACAGAGAAAGAGCCAAAACCTGCCCGAAGGACCTGCTTTGGTGGTCAGCAGCCCAGAAGAGTACTTCAGAACTCCCAGGAGGGTTAGGGACAGAAAGACAAAGGAGAAAATAAAAAACAAACTGTGAGTTACTAAACCTCCCAGCTGCCAGGAAGGGCACCACCAGCTCCAAGATATTTAGTGCTGGTAAAACCCCTGGAACATGGCAGCTGACTGATAGGAGAGCAGATGTCTTCCTACCTGTCAGCTGTTACAAGGGAAAAGGGAGGGATAGTAGGGGGGGGCTTTTCATCAATGTATTCGGCTAGCAGAGATCACTTTGAATCTCAGCTGTGCCCAGATGAAAACAAACAAACAAACAAAAAACAAAGAGTGATACACCTCCATGGAAAGGTGCACCAATGAGTGCCATCTGATGGCACGTCTGGAAATGACATGGACAAAAACTTCTCTTTACTCCACCCCTGGGAGAAAGTCTGTGCCCCATTTGTGAGTCCCTGGCATGATTTTAGTAACATAAGCTGGGCAATTTTAAAGACTTAGGATAAGTTGAACCAAATATCAAAGAGCTGTGAAAAAATAATAACAATAGGCAAGAGAGAGAATTTGGGCATTAGAGTACATTCAACAACAAGGCTAGACATCAGCCAAAATAACAAGTAATAGTAGGAAACAGGAAGAGATGGCCCAGCTGAAGGGACAAACTAAATATCCTGAAGAGAAAGAGGATTAAAAACAATTAATCAATGATAATCAAACAACTCTCCCAAATCAACTTAAAGAAATGATAGAAAATGTGACTAAAGAGATAAAAGGTATTAAGAAGACACTGGGTGAGCATAAAGAACTATTTGAAAGTTTTAAAAGAAAAGTTACAGACCTTATGGGAATGAAAGACATGATGGAAGTGATTAAAAAATAAACAGAGGCACATAAGAGCAGATTTGAACTGGTTGAAGAAAGAATTCGTGAAGGAGAAGAGCAAGAGAAGAGAATGGAAAAATGGAACAGGGTCTCAGGGAATTGAATGACAACAAAAAAACACAAAATCATATGCATTATCGGTGTTCCAGAAGGAGAAGAAAATGTAAAAGACCAGAAAGAATACTTGAATTTATAATGACAGAAAAGTTTCCTACCCTTATGAAAGACACAAATATCAATATCCAAGAAGGACAATGCACTGTGAAGAAAATAAACACAAAAAGACCTACTCTGAGACCGCTACTATTCAGAAATAAAGAGAAGGTTCTGAAAGCAGCAAGAGAAAAGCAAAGCATCACATACAAGGGAAACTCAATAAGATTAAGTGCTGATCTCATCAGAAACCATGGAGGAGAGAAAGAAGTGGTATGATATATTTAGGGTATTGAAAGAGAAAAACTGCCAGCCAAGAATTCTGTATCCAGCTGTGCTGCCATTCAAAAATTAAGGGGAGTTTAAAGTTTTCACAGGCAAACAAAAACTGATAGAATATATTACCAAGACCAGAATTACAAGATATGCTAAAGGGAGTGCTGCAGCCTGAAAGGGAAAAACAAAGACTAGAGACCAGGAGAAGAATGTAGAAATGAAGAATATATTTAGACTATAGTATGATATAACAGTAACCAAGGGTCAACATGGATGAAGTAAGTAATGTCTTTATGGTTATAATATTGAATTTTAATGGCTTGAACTCCCCAATCAAAAGACACAGACTGATAGAATTGATTAAAAAATATACTCATCTTTATGTTGTCTACAAGACACACACCTAAGATGTAAGGATATAGCCAGGTAAAAAGTGAAAGATTGGGAAAAGATATTCCATGCAAATAGTTAAAAAAAAAAAAAAAAGAACTGGAGTAGTGATACTTTTTATAGAGGATGAAGAAGGTCATTATATATTAACAAAAGTGGCAATTCAACAAGAAGAAATAACTATTCTAAATATTTATGCACCGAACCTCTGTGCCCCAAGGCTCATGAAGCACACACTGGCAAAGCTGAAGGTAGAAATAGATGTTTCTAAAATAATAATTGGAGATTTCCATATACCACTCTCAGTCTTGGATAGAATTTCTGGACAGAGGATAAAGAAAGAAACAGAAAGATTAAAGAATATGATAAATGAACTAGACTTAACAAACATCTATAGAGCATTGCACCCCAAAACAGCAGGATATACATACTTTTCAAGTGCACATGGATCCTTCTCCAAGATAGATCATATGTTGGGTCACAAGACAAGTCTCAATAAATTTAGATGCTTGAAATTATAAAAAAAAAAAAACTTTCTCTGATCATAATGGAATGAAGCTGGAAATCAATAAAGGACAGAAAGATGGAAAATTCATAAATATATGGAGATTAAACAACACATTCTTTAACAATGAGTGGATCAAAGAAGAAATTGCAAGAGAATTCAGCAAATATCTTGAGATGAATCAAAATGAGAACACAACATATCAAAACCTATGGGATACCACAAAGGCAGTGCTGAGAGGGAAATTTATAGCTTTTATTTCTTACAGTAAAAAAGAAGAAAGACCTAAAATTGATGATCTAACTGCACACTAGGAAGAACTAGGAAAAGAACAGCAAACTAATCTCAAACCAAGCCGAAGGAAAGAAATAGTAAAGATCAGAGCAGAAATAAATTAAATTGAGAACAACAACAACAACAAAAAAAAACAATAGAGAAAATGAACAAAATAAAAAACTGGTTATTTGAGTGGGTGGGCAAAATTGACAAACCCTTAGCTAGACTGACAAAGAAAAAAAGAGAGAAGACACAAATAAATAAAATCAGAAATGAGAGGATTGACATTAACACTGACCTTGTAGAAATAATAAGAGAGATCATAAAAGGATACTATGAACAACTGTATGCCAAAAACAAAACAAAACAAAACAAAAAACTAGAAAATATAGACAAGGTGGACAAATTCTTGGAAATACATGAATAATCTACACCCATTTTAGAAGAAATAGATGGTCTTAATACACTAATCATAAGTGAAGAGATTGAAACAATCATCAAAAAACTCCCAATGATGAAAAGTCTGAGAACAGATGGCATCACAGGTGAATTCTGCCAATCATTCAAGGGCCATCTCCTAACAATCTCATGCAAGCTCTTCCAAAAAATTGAACAGGAAAGAAAGTGACCAAACTCATTCAATGAGAACAACATCACCCTAATATCATAACCAGATAAAGATACTAAGAAAAAAAGAAAATTATAGACCAATATCTCTAATGAATATAGATGCAAAAATCCTTAACAAAGTACTTGCAAACAGAATCCAAAAGCACATTAAAAGAATTCTACACCACGATCAAGTGGGTTTTCTTCCAGTTATACAAGGGTGGTTCAACACGAGAAAATCAATTAGTGTAATAAACAGCATTGATAAATTGAAGCAGAAAAAGCACATGATCCTTTCAATTGAAGCAGAAAAGGCATCTGACAAAATACAGCAAACTGTCTTGATAATAGCTTTCCAAAATATAGGAATATAAGGAAGGCTTTCTCAATATGGTAAAGTGCCTATATGAAAAACCTACAGCTAACATTACACTCAATGGTGAAAGACTGAAAGCTTTCCCGCTGAGATCAGGAACAAGATAAGGATGGCCACTGTCATCATTATTATTCAATATTGTGCTAGTAGATCTAGCTAGAGCAATTAGGCTAGACACCCAAATAGGAAAGGAAGAATTAAAACTTTCACTATTCACTGATGACATGATCTTATATCTAGAAAATCCTGAAAAATCCAAAACAAAGCTACTAGAATTGATAAACAAGTTCAGTAAAGTGGCAGGATTCAAGGTTAATATGCAAAAATCAATAGCATTTCTATACATTACTGATGTGCAATCTGAGGAGGAAATCAGAAAATAAATTCACTTCTAACAATCAAATACTTAGGAATAAACTTAACCAAGGGCATGAAGGATCTGAATTCAGAAAACTACAAAACATTGCTAAAAGAAACCAAAGAAGACTTAAATAAATGGAAGGACACTGTGTGTTCATGGATTGGAAGACTAAATATCGTTAAGATGTCAGTTCTATCCAAAATGATTTACAGATTACATGCAATCCCAATAAAAATCCCAACAGCCTTTTTTTTTGCAGAAATCAAAAAGCCAATAATCAAATTTCTTTGCAGGGCAATATATAAAGAAGAATGAAGTTGGACGACTTTCCCTTCCTGACTTTAAAGCATATTACTTAGCTACAGTGGTAAAAACAGCACAGTACTGGCATAAGGACAGACAGATTGACCAATGGAACCAAACCAAGAACTCAGAAATTGAACCTTACATCTACACTCAAGTGATTTTTAACATGTTTGTTAAATCCACCTAGCTGTGCCAGAACAGTTTATTCAACAAATGGTGCTGGAAGAACTGGATAGCCATATCCAAAAGAAAAACCTTTATCTCACACCTTAAAATTTAACTCAAAATGCATGAAGGACTTCAACATAAAAACAACAACCATGAAACTGCTAGAAGAAAATGTAAGAAAACATCTTCAAGATCTTGTGGTAGGTGGTAGTTTCTTAAACCTTATGCCCAAATCATGAGTAACAAAATAAAAAATTTATAAATGGGACCTCCTCAAAATTCAACACTTTTGCACCTCAAAGGACTTTGTAAAAAGGGTGAAAAGGCAGCCGACTCAATGGGAGAAAATATTTGATAAGGGTTTAATTTCCATGATATATAAGGAGATCATACAACTCAGCCTTAAAAAGATAAAGTATCCAATTAAAAAATGGGCAAAGTCCTTGAAAAGACAACTGCCCAAAGAAGAAATACAAATAGTGAAGAAACACATGAAAAAATGTTCTATATCACTAGCAATTAGGGAAATGGAAATCAAGACTGGCCACTATTAAAAAGTTGGAAAACTGTAAATGTTGGAGTGGATGTGGAGAGATAGGAATTTGCTTATTTACTGTTGGTGGGAATGTAGAAAGGTAGATCCACTGTGGAGGACTGTTTGGTAGTTCCTAAATAAGTTGAATATAGACTTGCCGTGGGACTCTGCAATACCTATGATAGGTATATACTGAGAAGAACTGAGAGCAATGACAAGAATAGATATCTACACACCAGTGTTCATAGCCACATTATTCATGACAGCAAAAAGCAGAAAAAAACCTAAGTTTCCATCCACTGATGAATGGATGAACAAATTTTGGACTATACACACGATGGAATATTTTGCAGCAGTAAGGAGAAATGAAGTTGTGAAACATATGACAACATGGGTGAACCTGGACGACATTATGTTGAGTGAAGCAAGACAGACACAAAAAGACAAATACTGTATGATTGCCTTATTATGAATAAAGATATTATGTAAAATTAAATATATTATGTGAAATATTAATATGGGTAGAATTACATATATAAGACCATTTTTCTTTGAAGCTGAACAAATGTAAGTTAGTACTACAAAATGTTAATATCAGACAAAAACAAAACAAGACATTATAATAAATGAAGGAGATCAGACACAGAGTTCTTCATATTGTATGATTCCATTCATATGAAACATAAAAATAAATCACTTTATAAAGACGAAAGGAGATTAGTGGTTACGTAGGTCTGAGGAAGGAATCTAAGGGGTGTAGAGTCTTTCTTTTTGGAGTAATGACATTTTTCTAAAATTTTTGAGATGATGAATTCACACCATTGTGATTATACTAAAAGCCATTGATTATACACTTGGGATAGAATAGCTATAAACAGCAGTTATGTACAGAGGGGGAAGCATAAACGGATTGAGAGTTGAGGAATTTTTTTATTTGAGTGTTTGTTTTTTGTTTATTATTATTGAAATAATGAAAATGCTCTAATGATTGAAGTGATGAATGCACATCTATGTCATTATGTCAAACACTATTGATTGTACACTTTGGATGAATTGTATGCTTTATTGATGTTTATCAATAAATTGATTTGTTTAAAAAAAAAAGAATAATTACCTACAGTAAAGTTAATTATATGGGAAATTATAAATTCCATTATGATATTTTATTTTTATTAAGTAATTCCACTTTTTAATTCTTATAGTTTCTAAAATGCAAAGGCATAAAAATAATGATGAATCTGTGGTTGTGGACATAAAATGAATAAAGATATAATTTATAATATGTATAACAAAATGATAGGTAACCAAGGGGTATAAGAACTGTGTATGTTTATACTACTGAAGTTAATTTGTTATTAAATCACACCTGATATTTATAGAATAAGAATGTTAAATATATTGTTTGTTTTTGTTTTTTTATGTAGTTTTTAATTTTTTTTTTAAAAAAGATACATAGATTACATAAATGTTACATTAAAAATATAAGGGATTCCCATATGCCCTGCTCCCAACCCCTCTCACACTTTTCCACAGTAACCACATCCTTCATTAGTGTGGTATATTTGTTACAATTTATGAACACATTTTGGAGCATTGCCATTAAGCATGGATTATAGTTTACATTGTAGTTTACACTCTCTCCTGCACAATTTGTAAATTATGACAAGACATATAATGGCTTGTATCTGTTATTGCGATGTCATTCAGGACAATTCCCAAGGCATGAAAATGTCCCCATTATACACCAGTTTTTCCATCTCTCTCCTCTAAGAACCTCCAGTGGCCACTGCCTCCACATCAATGATAAATGTTCTTCCATTGCTAGAATCACTGTAAGTCTATAGTAGAATACTAATAAGTCTACTCTAGTCAATTGTTCATTCCTCAGTCCTGAGGATTCTGGAATGGTGATGCCCACTCCACCTCTAATTGAGAGGTGGTTTAGATCCCATGTGGCAGATGAATGGGACTATCTTGCTTGCAATTGTAGGCAATCTCTGTTCTTTGGGATGGTTGTTGTCCATCATTATCTCCTTGTTAGCTGTCCTGGGTGAGTCCAATAAACTCTAGAGTAGGTGTTGCAACTCTGTTGAAATTCAGGGCCCAGCTGGCACATGGAAAGCCCAAAGATTTAAGTCTCTTGGACATATACCAAGGATGATAAATTTTATCCCCATGGCAATTACACAGCCAACACATGAAAGAGATATGTAGAAAAAATGAATTAAGACACAAAATGATATAATTCAGAAAATCAAATAAATATTTAATTCAATATAAATGGAAGAATTGAGGGTCAATAAAAGAAAAGGTATAAGACATGCATAGTCCAAACTGCAAAATGGCAGAAGAAAGTCCTGAATTGTCATTAGTTCCTTTAAAGGTAAATGTATTAAACTCCCAGTCAAAAGGCAGAAATTGGCAGAATGGATAAAACATCTTGACACAACTATATGCTGCTTATAAGAAACTCACCTTAAAATTAAAGATACACATAGGTTGAAAGTTAATAGATGGAAGGAATATAACATGAATAGCAACCGAAAGAAAAATTGTGTACTTATAGTAATATCAGATAAAATAGACTTTAAGTAAAAGAAAACTCTCATGAGAGACAAAGAAGGTCAATCTACACAGATAAAGTGGTCAATTCAACAAAAAGTCATAAAAATCACACACACACACGCAATGACAAAGCCCTAAAATATATATAGCAAATATTGACAGATTTAAAGGTAGAAATATATGGTTTTACATAAATATAGAAGACTTCAATACATCACTTTAAAAAATGGCTAGAGTTGAGGAAACAATATTGAAACATTGCTACTAATCAAAGTCTATAATTTACATTCTACTTTACATTTTGTGCTGGACAGTTCCTTGGCCTTGACAAAAGTATAGTATAATGTGGCAGTCATTGTAGTAACATATAGAAGCATCTAAGTGCCCCAAATATTCCCTGTGTTCCACCTATTCATCCCTTTGCCTCCCTTTTGACCCCCTGGTAACCACTATCTTTATGTCAATGTTACAAGATACTCCTTTAACACAATATAATAACTATGATAACAATAAATCTATTTTTGTCCATGGGTATATTCCTCCCTTATGTTTGTGCATTCCTCATTATTGGTTGGGTTGGGATGATGTCTGCTGTGACTGCTTCAGACTGAGTGAAGACTTAGATATTTTGAGATAGATGTAAGGAATTATTTTACTTGCAGTTGTAGATGCTCCATGTTTGGGGGATGGGAGTTGTCCATCATCATCACTTTGTTGTCAAGGGCAAGCCCAAAGAACTGGAGAGTAAGAGTTGGTGGCTGCTCTACTGGGATTCCAGGCTCAACTGGCATATGTACAGTCAGAAGATTTAAGTCTCTGAGAAATATACTTAACAAGTACATTGAAAATTATAGGTTCAAATAAAAAGTAAAAGAATCATTATTAAGGGATATATAAATGAATATAACTATAATGTATTGGGGAAATGGATTGCCATATATTTCCAAATAGGTACTGCCTAAGGGTTGTTGATTTGATGAGGCTGTGTGCCTTGCCTATGGTGTCAGTACTAAATTCCAAGTCCTCGATATTAATGCTTGTATTAATACATATGAACCTTATTTCTCTGAAAAGGAAACTTAGTCTAATTACAATTAATGCTTAAGTGTTACCTCCTGAAAATCTCCTTGTTACTCAAATGTGGTCTCTCTCTAAGCCAAACCCAGCAAATAGATTCACTAACTACCCCCAAAATGGGACATGACTCTTGGGGATGAGCTTCCTTGGCACTGAGGAATTATTACCTAGTGCTAACCAGCAATGCATTTGGAAAAAGACCTTGACAAAAAGGAGGAAACATTAAATAAAAAGAGCTTGTATGCCTAAGAGATATCAAAGTGAGTCAGGAGGGCATTATGGTGGTTATGCTTATGCAGGTCTCAGACAGACTTCACTTACTGCCACACTAAACAAAGCCTAAACATTGCTATCACCAGTTCCTGTCATATTGGGCAACAATGCTAGAAAGTTCAGTTCTTAAAACTATAAAATTAAAAGTCTGAAAGTCTTTTTCAAAGATAAACTGTGCTCCTGGTAATAATTAAAATTATTTTAAATATTACATAAATCTGAAAGTATACTTTTATCTTTAATATCAACCCTGGTAACATTATAAATAAACAGCCTTTATGAAGAAAAGTAGAAACGTGAAAGAATGGACAGAAATTTGTGGTGTGATATTAAATTAGGAAAAGGAGAACTAGATGGATTAATACGTGGAGATAAAATACTTATTTAGAATTATTTCAAGATATGATATCCCATGTATACTTATAAAGCAAATAAGCCACTCCTGATGAGATTCTGTTCTTAATCTAGCTTTGAAAAATAATGTTGTCATCACCATCTTTGGATAATCTTAATACTTGAGTGAACAAAAATAACAGTTTGACAACTCTTAGGATGGCCTTGCTCTGAATTCCAAAAGCAAGTATATAATTAGCATTAACAAGCAGTACCCTTAAAAACAAGATAGAAATATTTATGCATCCTCATTTTAATTTCTCACACTCTAAAACTAAGATGTACTTATAGACATAAAAGTAAAAAAATGTTTTTTTGCATGATAATCCTAAAAATTTAGGGAGGTGGCAGTGTGGAAACACTGGTAGTGAATCTAAAACATCCAGATTTTGCTCCCAACTAGAAAATGATGATAGAAAACAAATAGTGGAAAGGTAGCCATTGAATCAAATATTTCCATGCTATACTAAAATGAGACAAAATTTTGACCTGGTACGTTGTTGGATAACACATTGATAAGTTCTGTCCGTTAGCAATAGGAGAATAGAGGGATATCTTTATTTGAAAAAGGCATTCATTTTAATTAAATACTGAATATAAAAATCAAGAAAATATTTTGGATGTTTTTCCAGCTATCTCTTTTCCAATGGTGTCTGCATGCCCCTGTTCTTCAGGCAACAGATGAGAGTATTCAGGGTGGAGGTAATACAGTGTAAAAAACAGATGTCAACAATTTCAGTGAATATGAAAATTCAAAATTGTTTGCTCTATATGTAGTAATCCTGGCAAACAGAAACAGCTTCACCACAATGAAGTAGAGTAAGCATGTCTGCAAAGTTTTTATTCTGTCCTATGTAGATGGGATTCTTAAAACAGTGGGAAATAATGTGAACATAAAATATGTTCCCCAGAACAAGAAAGTGTAAGCAGTGATGGAACATCACAAAAGAACTGACACTCTATGTTGGGCTCACCAAACCTGACAGAGAATATACCTGTTACGTGAATGGAGCTATAGACACATTCACTGAACCACACATGTCACCATCTGCACATAGGTTCCTCTTTGCATAATGCCCTAGTAGTGCAGAGGACGGCAGATGGCATCCTAGAGGTCACAGGACATCACTATAAGCAGAGCAATCTCTGTACAAGTAAAAAAAAAACAACGATAACAAACTTGTGACACACATCCTAGGAAGGAGATAGAATGGCTGTTGGTAAGAGAGTTCACGATAGAGTTGGGAACAGTGGCAGAGATATAGAAGATATCAGTCAAGGACAAATTCTTCTTGGTGAAATACATGGGAACTTGGACATGATGGTCAATTGTTGTGATGGTGAAAAGGAGGAGATACCCCATCACTGCTGCCAGGTAAATGAAGAAGAATGTGGCATAGAGTCTCTATAGCATTCAGTCATCAGGGAATCCCATGAGCAAGAATTCCATTATGCTGCTGATACTGGAAAATTTCTCAGTCATTCTGAGTTTTCAGAAAATAGAAAAGCAAAACAAAACACCGCGTTCTCATTCACAAATTTCGTCTGTTCTCTTCTGCTAGTGCCTTAGTACTTTCTGTTATGAATAGTGTGCTTAGGCTTATATGCAAATATGGAGTAATTCCATAAGTAAAATGAATTTTCTTTTAAATATGTAAGTGAGTTATAATAATAGGAATACTAATAAATCTTTCTGTGATTTGAGCATAAACAGCAAATGGCTACTTCATTTGATGTACTTTTGAAATATGGTTGGCAGAGGTAATGGTTTTGGAGCATACTGTATATATACCGGAGCAAAATTTCTTTAATAAAATGAACAAAATACGTTCTTTTTTTCCTAATATGTTTTTCTTTTTCAAAAAATCCTTAGATACGTGTGGCACTGCTCTAAGTACCCAGCAGAAAATATTTCAAATACCCCAAAATGAGGAAATTTTTATATATTTCTGATCTGTTGAAAACGATGAAGGAAAATTGAATTACAAAGTAATGAAAACATATATTGGTATATCTTTTGGTAAATACATTTTAAAAATCACTATACATTGCCTAGATTTATATAAATTTTATGTACCTGTATATATTTGCACACATCTCTATGACATAGTCATATATAAATGTATTATATGTTCATGTGTGTGCTTACATTTGAAAGTGCTGTTGGAAAATTTTCCAAGTTTAATATCTAATCCTACTCTTTTCTTTCCTTAAAAGTGTGGTGGGCTTTGTTCTCTTTGAGCTACAATGGTGGAATTAGTATTTTGATTACTAAGTGAAAATATCAGTAAAAGAGGATCTAAGGATTCTGATCAGAATTTTTTATGGCATGTAAATAGAAATATGATCCATCTACTCAATGAAAAAATAAAGAGAAATCAGATTGTCTTATAATAACTTGGTAAAATGTACTGAACTGAATTGATTTGAAAATAATCCTAAGTATAAAGCATGGAGTCTTGAATCATAAAAACAGAGAGACACAGCCATTTAATCAATTCCCACACTTGAGAAAGATTATAGACCAAGAGCACCTTAAATGAAGGGCATGTGAGGACCCCTTGGGGAAGGAACCACTATACTACCAAAAATTTCTACTTTTAAGCTTCCTCCAAGCCTTACCCAAAGGGACTTACAATGTTTTACGAAGTTGACTGTGCATTCGAGAAAAGGAAGTGATCAAATGTTTTGTGGATTATTAGACACTGGCTCGAAAGTGATCATAATTCTAGGATGCTCAAAAACGTCACTGTGTTCCACCAGTCAGAGTAGGGGTTTATGGAGTTCAGGTGATCAATGGAGTTTTAGCAGAGTTCCACCTCACTTTGTGCCCAGTGTGTCCCCAGACCCATTTCTATACTTATCCCCCAAATTCCAGAATGCCTAATTGGAATAGATATATTCAGCAATTGGCAGAATCCCAATATTGGTTCCCTGGCTTGTAGAATGAAGGCTATCATGGTAGAAAATGCCATTGAAAGCCACTAGAACTTCCTCTACCTAGGAAACTAATAAACTAAATGCAGTCCCACATTCCTGGGGGATTGAAGTGGTTAGTGCCCCCATTAAGGCCTTGAACGATGCAGGGCTGGTGCCAATATCAAAAGGAGATGCTGACTGGAGCCTTTCATAGGTCCATATTCAAGAATCACAGGACAGACCCTTAGGCTTTTGGCGAAAATCCCTGCCATCCTCTGCAGATACTCTTCTTTTGCAAAATTCTTTTGACCTGCTGCTGGGCCTTAGTAGATAATGGACCCTTAACCATGGACCACCAATTTACCATAAGATCTGAATTTCCCTTCCAGAGCTGGTCTTACTCACCAAACCATAAATTGGGAATGCATCCTTTTCAGGAGAAAGTTTTTCCAGTTGTATGCAGGGTTTTTGTGTATTTTTAGGCAAAATATGATGATTATTTTACTTAGAGATTAAGCATCATTTAAGGAGATATGTATGGGTGACAAGTTGACAAGGGATGTACTGTCATGGTTAAGGTCATGTGTCAAGTTGTTTGGGTAAACAAGCACTGACTTAATTGCTACTGGAAAGATATATCCTGGATTTAAATCTTCAGTAATTTGATTGCATTATGGCTGATTATACCTACAATCAACTGAGGATATTGCCTTCATTGATGACAGAAGACTCATCCATTCAGTTGAAGACCTAAAAAGGAGAAATGATGATCTTAGCAGTTGGAAGGAAGAATTTCCATCTCTACATTAGCCAGTAGGCTACTCCAGGTCAATTCATCACAAACTTCAATGGAGTTGCCAGCTTGCACACTGCCCTACAGAATTTGGACTTACCCATCCCCGCAGATGAAAGTGCCAGTTCCTATAATAAAGTTAATAATATTCATAATATCTATCTCCTACTTACATCCTTTAAGTTCTGTTTCCCTAGAGAACCCTAATACAGTATGTTTTATATTATATTAAATTTACAAACTCCCATAAAAAGTTACCAATACTGATAGAAGAAAAACTATAAAATATAATTAGTAATGTATCTTTTCAATAAATTGATTTTGTAATTATAGAAATTAGGTAGTAGAAAGAGAAATTCATGTCACGGTAGAATCACCAATACTTTCAAATATTTAAGAAATGAATTTTGATTTTTTTCAGGAATGCAAGATTTATCATTTTTAACTTTTGAAAATCAACTTTTATAATCAGCAAAGATTAATCTTAGTATAAAATAAGAGAAATATGCTTTGATTATCTCAATAAAATAATTTAATTTAAGAAATTTAATAAAATTAAACTTCTATGGACTCAGTATAAACCCTAGAGCAGCTGTGTACATGGATGTCCCTTACAAGGTCATTGGCAGTTCTACAGGGACTTTGTGAAGGCCATCTTGTCTATCCTGCCCAATATATATAGTGGACACCATGTGGCTACATGTATACAAAAATTTAAAAAAAACAAATGAAGTAATACATGTAGTTAGAAATCAGGATACTGGTCATTGGATGGGGACAAGAAGGGTAGAGGTTTAGTGACTGCAAGAGAAAAAAAACAGGAATTATGGAATGCCAGGGATAATGTATTGCTTTATCTGTGTGATAATTACAAAGGTTTACTCAGTTTGTGAAATTCAACCACATATTTCTTTGTAGGTTTATTTTCATAAAAATTTTAAAAGTAAATAGCACATAAACATATTTAATACATAGATAAAATATACTAAACATTAATATATATTTAATATAACATAAAGTATGAGAGATATAAAACCAAATGTGTTTTTCTAGTCAATAAATAAAATTTGCTTAGTTATTAAATTACCTATAACAAATACAATAATATTATGTCAGACCATGAACTTAAATTCAGCTCTACATTAAGTATCTACATTATGCATACTCCTAAATGTAATTATGTAGCAAACTTCAAAATAAAAGTAAGGAAGTGTTTTAATTTGCTAAAACAGTGCTGATAGCAACATATCAGAAATGGTTTGGCTTTTATAATGAGAATTTATTAGGTTAAAAGCTTCCAGTCCTGAGTGGTGAAAATATCCAAATCAAAGCATATCAGAGAATGCTTACTGAAGGTCCACTGTGTGCAATCAGGCACATGGCAGCAGCATCTAAAGATGCTTTATAGCCAAGCTTAGCTGTGGGTGATCAGGTGTATCTCAGGGCATAATGGTGGCTCTGCCCAAATCAATTCAACAAGTGAAGTGCTCTCTCAGAGCTCAGTTGTGGATGATCAGGCATATGGGTCTTCTCTCCCCTCTTCACCAGGCCTCTCTCTCAGCCTCTCAGAGTTTCTCTGTCTCTACCCCTTTGTGTCTCTGTTTTCTCCTCCATTTATAATGGACTCCAGCAAGAGGACCAAGACTCACCCTGGGTCACATGTCTCTGAAACAATCCAATAAAAGTCCTCCTGACTGATTCAAATCCAATCAAAGGGTCCCCCCAACCCTCACAGGAATAGATTAACTCCAAGAACATGATCTTTTCTGGGATCCACCAAAAGCTCCAAACTGTAAAAGGTAGCTACAAAGAAAACATCAATAATTCAAAATAGAGTAAATAAGACAGCACTCCCTGATCAAATACAATAAGTGGACACTTTAATTATAAATTATGAACAAAATTGACCATTCCATTTTCAATTAAAAAAAAAGCTCTCTAATATCAAACATTATTTCTGAATGTCAAAATACAGTAATGAAAATATATATATGAACCTATGTAATACAGGTTACTCCAAGCTCAAAGTAAAACATCACCACACACTCGAATATTTCTTCCAATAATAAGAAAAAGCAAGATAAAAAGCAATCTTCTACATCAACTTGTTAAAAAACAGAAAATGGCAGAGTAAAATGAAAGAAATTAAAAATAAGAAATAAGGAAATATCATGCTAATTAGGCAATTAGAAAGCAAGTTTAATAATTATGTGCTGATTCTTGGGATAAATCAATAATATAATAAATATGGAGTAAATTTCCATCTAACCTAATCAGGGAAAAAAACAGAAATTGCAATAATAACAAGGAGAAAGGGGAATCATCAAGAATCTTAAGATCTCACCACAGAATTCTATTAAACAAATTAGAATATTGTAGCAGTTTGATACGGTTTATGAATTCCAAAAAGAATTATTGGATTATGTTTGTAAACTGGTCTCTTCTTCTGGGCATATTATAGTGTATTGGATTCAGAGGTTTTACTTTTATTTGATTAAATTATGATTAGGACTTTGATTGGCCCACATCAGTAGGGCATTGAGTCCCCAACTCTTGGTGGGTGGTGACTCACAGATAAAAGACACAGCAAAGGACAGAGTTGGAGTTTTGATGCTGAGTATTGAGCTGGAGCCCCGGGAAATAAGCACACAGAGGAGCTTCTTCGTGAGGAAAGAGAGAAGGCCCCAGGAAGAGAAACAAGCCATTCACCTGCTAGTCTACAGACAGCCTTGTAGAGATAACAGAGCAGCTGAGCACAGAGAGAGGCAAGCCCCAGGAAGAGAGGAAACCAGGAAGCCTGAACCCTGGCAGACATCAGCAACCATCTTGCTCCAACATGTGACCACAGACTTTGGTGAGGGAAGTAACTTGTGCTTTATGGCCTGGTAACTGTAAGCTTCTACCCCAAATAAATACCCTTTAGGCAAACCAACCGATTTCTGGTATTTTGCATCAGCACCTCTTTGGCTAATACAAACATCTAGAGGAAATTGAATGTTTTAGAAAACTATTTACCATTACCTGCAATTGAAGATATAGACTGTCTAATTTATGTGGAGGAAATATAGTTTTCAAGGGCTCACAGAGATACTAATTTCTTCACCTTTTTATTGAGATATCAAATAAATAAATCATATTTCATATGTATAATCAATGAATATATCCACAGAAGGAGCACCCAGATCAAATCACGGTATGTCTCCCCCATCCAATTAAATCTCTTGACCTTTTGAAGTGAATACTGCTATGAGGTTGCCACTTTTGTGACTTGTCAAAATACCAATCACCTTGATCTCTTTTTAGTGCTCCTTACTAATAGAATTACATTTTCTGTCCTCTTTTGTGTCTGCATTATTTCACTATCTATAATGACTGTCAGATTCTTTCATTTAGTTCCTTGCAGGAATTTATTCATTGCATCTAACTTTTTAAAATTAAATTTATTTATTTTTTAATTGAGGAAGTCGTAAGTTTAAAGAAAAATCATGTGATAAATGAAGGCATTCCCATTTACACCCTATTTTAGCTTTTGAAATATATTGGCATAAAGATTTAATAAGATTCTTTGTCTCTCTTTATTCCCTCTTTAAAATTATTTATCTTCTCATTTCTGATATTGGATACTTTTGTCATCCTTCCCCTGGCAAAGAGTAACCTTCTGTAAATCCAAATTTTGACTTTGTTAATCACTCTAACATTATTTTCTAATCCATGCATTTATGGATTTATTTTTTTATTTTATATTTTCTTTTATTTTTTTCTTCTATTTTCTATTTGTTAATTTGCTTTTCCTTTACCTTTTTACTCTTAAGATGGGTACTTTTATCTTTTGAGCATTCAACCTTTTTTCTTTGCCATTGCATTAGTTTAAGGCTATACAATTTCCTCTTATTACAGCATTATTTGCACCTGAAAATTTTTATATATTGTATTTTCTTTATCCATTATTTCCAAATACACTCATTTTCAACTTTAAACCATTTCTTGTAAGCCATGAATTTGAATAGTTTGTTTTTCCAAAGATATAGAAATATTAAATGTATATTTGTCATTGATTTATAAATTAATTCCACAGTGTTAAAGTACAGCATATTTTATTGTAATTTGTTTTGTGTTTCATTATATAATCAGGTGCAGCTGTTATCTTTATGATGATTATATCAAGTTTGTTAACAATGTATTCACATCTTCCATATCTGTCTGAGATTTTTGGATAGGGAAGTAGATTTTTTCTTTACTAAGATGTCTGCTAAAATTACCCAATCTAATTATGGATTTCTCAACTTTATTTTTGCCTAATATATTTGAAAATAATATATTAGTTCCTTGTGAATTGAACATTATCATTATTAAATGTCTCCATCTTTTGTAATGCTTCTTTTCCTTATAATACACACTGTAAATATTATTAAAGCCACTGAAGTGTTCCTCTGGTTTATGTTTGCATGGTAGATAACTTTAAATCTTTTGCTTTCATCCAATTTCTATCTTTATATTTGAAGTCTTAAAATTATAAATGGCATATTAAGTTTTTCATTTTCCAGACTGATAATTCTTGATCTTTATAAGTTGGTGGTACATTTAATATATTTATGAATGAAGTCAAATTTAAATCTACCATATTACTATGGGAATTTTACAAATACTTTCAAATATTCGCCCATTTTATTGGGTTGTTTTCCTTTTAGTTATTGAGTTTTAAATATTTTTTATAATACTTGATATAAGTCGTTTGTTGGATATATGTTTTCCAAATTTTTTCCTGCCACATGTTCCTTGTTTCTAAATTTTCTTGTGTCCTTTTTATGCTAATATCATATGGTCTTGATTATTGTAGCTTCATAATAATTTTTTGAAATAAGATTGTGGGTATCCTCCAAAATTTTTCTTCTTCCTCTTCAAAATGGTTTTGGCTAATCTACATCCTCTGTCTTTTCATGTAGATGTTAGAATCAACCTATAAATATCAACAAAAAGTATGCAGAGATTTTCAGAGATTCCATTATGCTCTTGCAAGGTTGCTGGTGAAAAATTAACTCCATCCCCAGTCTCTTTCCCCAAATTTTGTTGAGTTTTTGCTTTTGCTTTTGTTTTGTTTTGTTTTTATGAGGATTTTCTTAATGTCTCACAGTGAATTAGATTTAGGAGTACAAAAAACTCAAAAAGGGGGAAAATTTATCTCAGAATACAATACTTTTAAATTAAATACTATCTCAGATCATACTGGAGAAAGGATATATGTTGCCAGAGAACACACGAAGAACAACACAATCAATTAAGGCCTTCATTTATAATTTTAAAGCATCACCATTTGCAGCAAAAATTGCATCTATCTGAACAGCATTTCAGTTTTACTGTGAAGCAGAAAGGGTGAATAAATTAGTATCAATTACAGTGTTACAATCTCCATTTCTCATTTGTTTTTTTCCTTTTCTCAAGTGAAATGATTAAATGGGGGTCAATGTTAAAGGAAAAAGAAATGTTATATATTCAAGCTTGAAATCTAGTAAATAGCAGAAAAAAATTGTAGACACGGAATTGAATTTTTAAAATGCCATTACAAGGGTCTAGCCTGTAAACACTGCCTGAGATTGTCTATTCTGCTATAATCTTAAAGGCAATTTCAAATTTCTTTTCAAAATTGTCCTCCTAACCTCAAAACCGCCCAGAAAATTCCTTTTAGCTAGAAGTGTTAATTTCTTAAGGGTGTCTTTGCCAACAAACAAACATTCCTCAGAATACTTAGCCTAAAACATAGAAGATATATATATATACACACACACACACACACACACACACACACATAGGTACATATGTATGTATTCTGCTTGGGAGGGAATGAGGGAAGCCACACCTCACAACAATCATTTCATATACTTAAATGCAGTATAATAAAAAAAAGAAAAACTAACAAATCATGGTATATATTTTCTTAAAGTCAGGTTATGATATATGTAAAAGCTGAAGGGAATGCATATATCTGATTAATGTTTGAAGATAGGCAAATTTGTATCCAAGAAAAGCAGTAGCCCCTCTCTCCAGCCTCTATTCTTTGGCATCAACATCCTGAGTTTTGCACCAATATAATCCTTAAATTAAGCTACAAGGGGAATGCGCGAAAGGAATAATTGCCTTTCAAGGAATTCTCGTTAAACTTGCAATACTTTATAAAATCCCTATTTATTGATGCAATTTATATTCACCCGTTTACCTCCTCACTTTAAGTTGCTGCTTACTTTCCATACTAAGAGCAGAAACCACACCCGTGATTTGTGGCACCAACCCTGGAACTGTGGAATCTATGCAGGTTAGCGGGATAACAATTTTTTTTTGAAGGTCGCGACCTAATCCTGTTTAAATTATCTTGTTACAATACTCTGGGCGAGATTATGATTTGTGGGTGCTCTGTAATTCTTTGTTCTCCAAGACTGCTGCTCCTTAAGGCCCGGCATATCTTCCCCGCCTCCCCCCACAGACGATTAAAACCCTAGTTCAATTCTAAAGGCTTCTTTCCCACCTTCGGATAAATCCAGGGACCGCAAGCCGCCAGATGGCTGCATTATTTACGTGTAACCCAGACTGCGGGGAAACCAAGTTCCTGCCTTCCTCCCAGGAACCCCGTTTCCTCCAGGCGCCTGCGAGGCCGCTCCCGCTGCGGGCCAGGGCGGGGAGCGGGTATCCGGCCACTGCGCGGCTGTTTGTGCGACCCGCC
>JAQZBX010034954.1:0-14502 GCA_029593785.1 Cabassous unicinctus
AAAACTGGAAAAAATCCAGAAAAAACAGGCCCCCCTATCAGGCCACTAACAACTCTCTCAGGCTAACAGTGCTCACCAAACACTCACCCTGTGTCCTGTACCCCGGAAGTGATGTACCTGCATATAGAGTAAAAAAATAAAGAATAAAGAATTTAAAAATATATAAAGTAAAAATAAAAAATAAAAGAATCCTAAAATAATCTCAGTCTAATTTCCCTGTGGTGAGGTTGATTATCCCACAGTTCCCCCTCCCTCAGGATCTGGCTGGGTGCCTGACAACCTGCTAAATCTTTCCCTCACTCCCTTCTCTTCTGGGCCAGTTAGGCACCCCACAGCTCAACAGCTGCCTTTCTCCACCCCTTTTTCCCTCAGGCCAGTTATGCATCTAATGGCACCCAGGCTGCTTCTCTCTACCTTGTTTTCCTTCAGGCTTTTTGGGCTCCTGACCTCCTGCCATCTGCTCCTCCTTGCCCCCATTTCCTTCAGGTCAGTTGGGTTTCTGTTAGCTCACCTGCTTCCTCTCCCAACTCCCCTCTCACCCAGGGTGTTGAGTGCCTGTCAACTCACTCCTTCACTGACACAGTCCGTTTCTCTCCCAGGGTATGTCTGTGTGACAGCCCATCTGATTAGCTTCTCCATCCCGTGTCTCTGGAGCCACTTCAGCACCAGCTAGCACCTTCCTTTCCCCAGAAACAGCTGAGATCCAGTCAGCCCACATGATCTACCTTCCCTCTACTCTCTCCTCCTGTGCTGGTTGGGTGCTGGTTCCCACATGGGTTTTCCCCACAGCTCCCTCACATAGGGACACTGCTGGGCACTGGGAGGCACCCCCAGTCACCTGGTGGCTTTTCTCAGTCTGGGAGCCAGCTGAGCACTGTTCTTCTAGCCAAATCACTTCCCTAGGTTCCCTCAACCGCAGAGCCACCTGGGTGCTGGCTTGCCTCTCCTATTTCCCACAGCTTTCCTCTCCCTCAGCCAACTGGGTCCCCTATCTGCAGTTGCCCTGTCTGATTGTCCCCATGGTCCTACAATTTCCCTTCTCCCAGGTATACCTGCCTACATTCCTTCCATTTCTGGGGAGGAAAGAGGACTGCTATTCCTAAACTGCCATCTTGGATCCTCCCCCAAACTAACTACTGTAATTGTTGAAACATTTTGAGTGACTTTATCACAATAAAATGCTTTTAATTTTTTTCATTTAAATATACAGAAGGAAATTAAAATGAATGCAATTTGGTACACTAAAATATATATGAAATGGATGGTAATGAAAGAATTGGGAATGAAAAAGTACAGGATTTACAAAGTCCAAATAACAAAAATGACAGAAGAAAGTCCTGTGTTATCAGTAGCTACTTTAAATGTAAATGAACTAAACTCCAGTCAAAATGAAGATATTGACACAGTAAAATATATAGGGTTCCTATTTTGAATGATGGAAATAGTTTAGTAATGGATGATGGAGATGGTAGCAAAATATTGTGAATTGAATTACCAGCAGTACAATATATTATTTGAATACGATTAAAAGGGGAAATGTTAGATCATATATATGGTAAGAGAGTAAAAATATTTTAAAAAATCAGTCATGAAGGTTTCCCAACTCTTTTGAAATTCTTAATAAATTTTAAATTATAAAAAGTCAATATATATAAAAGCATATTTGTCATTCTGATCAAAGAAAATGTTTGTCATTTTCTTACAGTTTTTAAATAAAAACAAATATTACATTAATAAACAAGACACATTGCATTACAAGATGAGAGATTAGTTTTAAAATTTATTAATAAGTAATAAATACTTATCAAAAGACATCTAATTGCAAACAAAACAGGAATTGCAGTAAAAATAAATTCTAGGCAGTATTAATGAACAAAACTATGTCATAATACTGTAATTTATATTGACTGTATACATGAAAAGTTAAATTTTTCATATAAATTAATCTTGTGAGGCAAATAACGCACATTTTAATATTTGAATAAATTATTGAAAAGTGATGAACTAGAGAAAAGTTAACTTTTTGTCCTAAAAAAAAGATTGAACTTTATTTTAATTTTTCAAAAATCATTTAAGAAAATGAACAAATGAAATTCTACAAAGAAAATCTAAATATAAATTAAATGATTGCAAATCACTTGAATGCAAAAGAATATAACAAATATTGCTGATGTTTAAATAAAAATAATTAAATACTTGGAAAATGAAGGAAACATACTTTCATAAATATTTATTGAACAGTACATGAAATTAAAACTGCATTTGTCAACCTACCTAATAAAACTTTTGGAAGGTCACAAAATTCAGATTCATTATCTATTGTCACCTTTATTAAAATGTTAAAACAAAAGAGCAAAGAATTTAACTGAAAATTTTATTTCTTTTTAATGAACATAACAAACTTGTAGAAATCAGGAGAAAGGAAATGATTTTTTCAAGAATACAAAAATTAAACAAAGAAACACTAATTACTGAAGCTTATAGAATGGCAGAGTTTTCAAATAAAGTTGTCAGTAGGTAGACCCAAAGAGATTTACTACAGGTAAATAGTTGACCTCATGATTTTATAAAACTTCAGGTCTTAAAACATATCTAGATGAGAGTCCTGATTTCACTTATGCACCAAGAAAACATTTATATCCCAAATTCAAATAACAGAGTGATTATCAAAGATTATGGCAGTGAATGGATTCAAAAGGTACAAAAGAGAAAAAGAATATTTGCATATTTTTATTTAATATGTACATGTATATACCTAAGAATAGTATAGAGACCACGAACAAAGCTATTCAAAATGATTAACATATTTGTTTTCTTGAATAATTTAAAATGTTCCAAATTATCTTCAATGTTCACAAATTCTTTTTTCTATAACTTAAATTCTACAAGTTATTTCTCTCACAAGATTATACTTTGTTCTAAGACCAAATATTATAGTGCTGTTTTGCCTTTTTAGCTCTTTGTTTTTTTTTTATGAGTAAGATTAACCAAGAGTATTTGTGAAATACCAGTGAAAATATTCATGACACGTGCTATTGTGCATTCAAATTTTTTCAACAATATAAGTATTATGATGTTAGTGGGCAAAATTTATTAATATGACATTAAATACCTTTTTCATCATCTCTTATAATATTTACAAAAACTAGTAATTTAGAATTATTATTTTTCTTGTAAAGTTTAGGATCATATATTTAAATTTCCAATGACTTACTAAGTGTAGATCTGGAATCTAAACCATGGATTGTAAAGTTCAAAGCAGGCACTTATTACAACTGTGCTCTGTTTCTTTTCTATAGAATACATAGAATGTCTTCTGAAAGTACTATCCATAATAAAATAATAAATGAAGATGCATCAGGAAAGAGATAAGAAACAGAAGAAAATCCTAAGAACCCAGGCTTGCTTGAGAGAAATTATCAGCTAATGGAATGCTAATGGTGCTGAGGACTGGGCTAATTTAGAATCAGAAGAAAGCCCCTCTTCTTTCCTAGAAATATTTTATACTGCCTATTGGCAATACACTAATATAGGCCTAGAAAATCCAGAAAGTACCGAATTTTTAAATATAATATTTATTGCCCCAAATTCTCCATATGTAAGAAGAAATAACAGAAAATTGATGGGGGATTGAAATTACCTATCTCTAGTTTAGTTAGCATTGCCTGTGAAGTTTATTACAATAGGGACCAAGTTAAAGAACATCTTCACTTCAGAAGGTGAATAACCCTACCCAAAGCTCTAATAAACTGAAAACAATCAGAACAATACTGCCTTAAAGAAGGTCAAGATCCCTGGACCCAACTTCCACCCCTTCAGGGATGGGAGAAATTTTTGAAAAAGAACCAATCAATGTGTATATTGCAAAGAAGAAGGACACTGGAAAAGGTATTGTCCTTCATGTCCCCATGATAAACCCTAAGAACATCTAAGTGGGAGCTGCCCATAAACCTGGAAAGAAAGGGCCCAGGGTGAGGGGAGCATTATTACTGAATTAAAACCAAATATTTGAAGCACAGCTTTCTAAATGTAACTTTCTTGATAAAAACCTGTTAACCAAATAATGCCCAGAAAACTTTTTCCCAGTATAGATATATGTGTGGTTCCAAGAATTAGTTTACATGTTAAAGGCAACACTGATCCCAGAGGAGATCTTACAAATGGTGAAAACCAGAGATGTGGAATGATGGAAAACCTGGATACAACCATACCCAAAGAGTGTGAATTATGAGTTAAATTAGTGAGTTTTATGTTTCTATTGCTGTGTCTAGCTCTATTTGTGTGTATCTGTTTGTCCAGGGTACATTTTCATATAACTAGATGGTAATATCAAATTAACAAATGAAAATTCTTAAAAGAGGTCTATTTAAATTGCTAAAAAAAAATAATAAGTGTTTATATATGTAAACAAATACTCTTGGAGCTCAAATGAGGAGGAAATCAAGAAAAAAATATGAATTATAATAGTAACTAAAAAAATTAAATACCTAGGAATAAATTTAACTAAAGATGCAAATGACTTATACACAGAAAACTATACAGCACTGTTACAGGAAATCAAAGAATTAAATAAATGGAAGAATATTCCCTGTTCATGGATAGGAAGACTAAATATTATTAAGGTGTCTATATTACCCAAACTAATATGCAAATTTAGTGCAATTCCAATAAAAGTCAACACAGCATTTTTTACTATATTGGAAAAACTAACTATGAAATTTATTTGCAAGGGCAAGAGGCTGAATAGCCAAGGACATATTGAAAAAGAAAAATGATATCGGAGGAATCACACTACCAGACTTTAAAACATACTACATAGCTACAGTAGTCAAAACTGCATAGTATTGGCACAAGGATAGACATACTGACCAATGGAACTGAATTGAAAGTTCTGATATAGATCCTCATATATACAAGCATCTGATATTTGATAAGGCCACCAAGCCCACTAAACTGGGAGAGAATGGCCTCTTCAACAAGAGGATGGGCTGGATGGTCCATGAAACTGGGTTGAGGGTTGGAGGAGGGAGCTGGTGAACAGTGGGGATTGGTGGGTACGTGGGTGAAACTACAATGCTGAGAAAACTTTTATGGCAATAAGAAAAGGAAGGGTTACTGGTTTAGTGTGTTGAATGGGGGGGGCACTTGCATTAGGGTTCACATGGGACAGTTCTCTAGAGAATGTGTGAGTGATCATTTTGTCATAGTGTGCTGTATCAGTCGGGGGGAGACCCACAAAATGAGTGGGAAGGAGTTAGACTCCCATTCTGGGGAGGCCCGATATGTTCTCAAACAGAGGGGAGGGTGTCTCTCGAGAGCATGGGCAGTTCGTAATAGGGGAGGACAGACTAATGTGTCCAACATTCAGCATTGTTGCAAGTATCTTCGAATCTTGTCCTTCAAGGAGTGAAGCCTGGTGGCTGCTGTGGATCCTGAGGGAAGGGGGAGGGAGGAATAGAATATATTGAAGAGGGGGTATTTAAGGAATTGCATGTTCTTGCAATGATGGATACAGGCCATGTAAATTTCATCACAAAATGATAAAAGTATATGGTGTATACATGAGTAATGAACAATTTTAAGGTGAAATCAATTTAAAAATCAATTTATAATAGCAAATGAAAAAAATCAAATGTCTAGGATTAATTTTAACCAGGGATGTAAAAGCTTGTGAACAGAAAACTACAAAACATTGATGAAAGTACCCAAAGAAGACCTAAATAAACAAAGGACATTCCATGTTCATTGATTGGAGGTTTAAATGTTTTTAAGATATCAAATCTATAGGAAACATTTTACAGAATTTAAAATTCCCAAATTTCTGGCAACCATCTTTTCAAAAATGGAAAAGCCAATCAACAAGTTTGTTTGGAAAATTAAAGGTACAATTTGAAAAAAAAATCTTGGAAAAGAAGGCTATTGGTATATTAATAGTTTAGAATTTTAAGCTAATTATAAAGCCACAGTAATCAGACCATCATGATACCCTCACAAGGGCAGATATATAGGACAATGGATTTGGATGGGAGTTCAAAAACAAACCCTGTTTCTATGGCCAATTGATAGTTTTTCTTTTTTATATGAATGTTACAAGTTACTCATTTAACACAAGATAATAACTACAATAACAATAAATCCATTTACTCATTTGTTATACTCCCACTTTATTTTATTTCATTCCTCTAATTTGAGGATTTGGGATGATGTCCACTCTGACTGCTTCATAGCCTATTAGATTTTTTTTTTTGCCAAATTTCCAGTTTATTTACATCTGAAATGTGTTTAATGAATTAGGAAAGAGTATAGTGCCTAACACCTGACAGCAACAAGACCTTCTGAGGAACTGAACATTGAATACAGTATAGTTGTATTTCCAAATCTGGGTGCTGCTGCCAAACATCCTGGTACTTATCATTGGTTTGCTCAGTCTCAACCACCAACATATCAGTGTCACAGCCTGTGGATTACATTGGCCATTATAATAAACACTGAGCCACCTGGATTTATTTCAGTCATTTGAATTACTATACTATTGGTAGTTCTGCTTCACTGAATTACAGCAAAAGTACCCTTCTATCCCTTCTGTCAATAGTTCTCTGGAAGAGTTGTAAGGTTTGCATGTATTCTTTTGCATTTTATACCTTGTATGTGGTCAATTGATTTTTGAGAAAGGTACCAAATTCACACAAATGAGAAAGAATAATCACTTCAACAAATGGTGTTAGGAAAAGCAGATAGCTATATTCAAAAGAATGGAAATTGTCCCTACCTCTTATAATATACAAAAAACTCAAATTGGATCAAGTACCTAAATAGAACCACTAAACATATAATATCTGTTGAAGATTAAATAATTTACCCCTAAAACATGTTCTTAACCTTAATCCATTCCTGTGGATGTGAATCCATTTTATATAGGATATTTTAAACGTGTTATTTGTAGTTAAGGTGTGGCCAACTGAATCAATTTGGGCTTTAATCCAATTTTGGAGTCCTTTATAAGCAGGATGAATTTCAGATGCAGAAAGAAAGCCACAGAAGAAGCTGGAAGCCAACGAGACCTGGAGTAGAATGGAAAATGGCATCATCATGTACACAGCCAAGTGACAGAAAATCAAAGGCTCAATGATCACTGTCATCCAGACCCAGAACACCACAGTCTTCAGGGAGAATGAATCACTTGCTAATATCTCAATTTTGGACTTCTGCCATCCTCAAAACCGTTGTTTAAGCCAACCTATTTTAATGTGTTTGATTTAAGAGCCAGGAAACTAAGACAAACTCATAGAAGGAAACATAAGGAAACCTCTTTAGGATCTTTTATTAGGTGATGGTTCCTTAGCAATTACAACAAAAGCAAAAGACCAAAGATAAAAAGTATATATATTAATAGAATGTCATCAAAATACAAACTTTTTGTTTAAAAGTAATTTATCATGGAAATAAAAGAAAAGATGGAGAAGGGGAGAAAACATTTGGAAATCATTAATTAGATACAGGTTTATTATCCAGAACATATAAAAAATCTTGCAACTTGACAACATAGACACAAACAATCCAATGAAAAAATGAGCAAAACATGAAAAGACTTTTCTTCAAAGAAGATAAAGCAAATGGCCAATAAGCCCATGAAAAGATGCACAAAATCATTGCCATCAGGTAAATGGCAATTAAAAGTAAAATGAGCTAGCTTTTTATGCCAAGTGGAATGTCTGCTATTAAAAAAAAAACAAAATCACAAGTGTTAGAGATGATGTAGAGCAATGGGAACACTTGTTCATTTTTGGTTGGAATGTAAAATGGTGCTGGTGCTTCTGCTGTGAAAAACCGTTTGGTGGCTCTTCAGATTTAACAACAGAAATATGATATCACCTGGTAGTCCCACTTTTAGGTATATACACTAAACAATTGAAATCAGGGTCTCAGACAAATATTTGGACAAGAATTGTTCATAGTGCCATTATTCACAGTTGCCAAAAGATGGAAACAACCCAAGTGTCCATCATCAGATGTATGGATAAACAAAATGTGATCTATACATACAATAGAATATTATTCAATGCTAAAAAGAAATGAAGTTCTGGTACATGCTACAACATGAAATAACTTGGAGATATCATGTTGCATGAAAAAAGCCAGGCCCAAAAGGACAAATATTTCATGATCTGATATGAAATAATTAGAATATGAAAATTTATGAGTCAGAAACTAGAATATAGGTTACAAGGGCCTGGCCGGTAGGGAATGGGGCTAACTATCTTGCTCATCTTCTTTAGGAGGTCCCAGCAACCGAACCCGGGACCTCCCATATGGGAAGCAGGTGCCCAACTGCTGCAGCCATATCTGTTCCCAGATTTTTAAATAAAAACAAATATTGCATTAATAAGCAGAGAAAACAATACATGTACAAATGAGAGATTAGTTTTAAAACTTTATTAATAAAGAATGAATAACTATCAAAGACATCATTAATTGTAAACAAAACAAAAATTCTAGAAATTGATTTCAGAGCAAAAATATGCCATAACACAGCAATTTATGTAGAAATTATACCGGAAAACTTAACTTTTTACAAATAAATTCAGGCTCTTGAAGCAAATAATGCACATATTAATATTTAAATAAATTATTGATCAGTGATAAACTAGTGAAAAGTCGTTAACAGTTTTTCCTAAAACAGAGGTTTAAATATCTTTTAATTTTTCAAAAATCATTTAAGAAATTTAACAAATATAATTCTACAATGAAAATCTTAATATAAATTTAAAGAATACAAATCACTTGACTGAAAAATAATAAATTAAGCAAATACTGGGTAGAGTTTAAATAATAAATAATCAAATAGTTGGAAAAAGAAAGAAATATACTTTCTTAAATATTTTATTGAGCAGTACAAGAAATTAAAAAGGCATTTACAGATTATACAGATGAATCTGTTAAAGAAAATTTTAGCAACCTACCTCATAACCTTTATAGAAGTTCACAAAATTTGGATTCATTATCAATTTTTGACTTTACTCCATTAAAATTTTTAAAAAGGGCAAAGAATTTAACTGAATAATTTATTTCTTTTTCATGAACATAACAAACTTGTAGAAACCAGGAGAAAGGGAACAATTTCTAAAATACTAAAATTAAGCAAAAAACACTAATTTCTGAAGCTTATTGACACATCACAGAATGGTAGTTTTCATATCAAATCATCAGCAGGTAGACACAAAAGAGTTATGATGCATATAGTTAACCTCATGAATCTAAAAAACAACATGGTCTTAAAGCATAGTCAAATGAGATTCTTGATTCACTCACAAACTAAGAAAACAGTCACATCCCGAATTTAAATAATAGAGGAATTACCAAAGTTTACAGTGATGAATGGACCCAAAGGTGCAAAAGAGAAAAAGAAAATGATAAAAATTGTGTATATTTATAGAATATGTACACACATACATAAGGTAGTCTAGAAGACCATGAACAAAACTATTAACAATTAGGATATTTCTATTTTATTTAATAATTTAAACTATTTTACAAGTTTCCACAGTGTTCACAAATACTTTTTCTATAAGTTGATTCTATCACAAGATTATACTTGGCTCTAAGACCAAATATTTTAGAGCCATTTTGCCTTTTTAGCTGTTTGTTGGTTTATGAGTAAAATTAAATAAGAGTATTTGTAAAATCCCAGTAAAGATATTCATAATAAAATCTATTGGACATTCAAATTCTTCAATAACATGACCATTTTGATGGAAGTGGCCAAAATGTATTAGTATGACATCAAATGCTTTTGGTCATCATTTGATATAATCTTTACAATAACTATGAATTTAGAATTATTATTTTTCCTGGAATCTGGCTAAACAGACATGCAAGCTAATTAAATGATGATTGTGTATTTAGAGTGACAAAGTAAAAACCCATATATGAAAGAAAAAAAAGATGATTTAAATGTTCAGCATCATTGACATTTAAATTGCCTGAAGCCCTATCTCTTCTGCGAGAGCATTTTTAACCTCTTTGTTCCTAAGACTATAAATGAGGGGATTAGGCATGGGAATCACCATAGCATAAAACACAGAGGCCACTTGATCCTTTCCCAAGGAGTAGGAGTTCTTTGGTTTTAAATAAATAAAAATTATACTACCATAATTTTATGGTACTATAATTTGGTGACTCCCAGGAGGTGGGACTATAATATGGTGACCCCCAGGTGGTGGGAAGCAGAAGTAGAGAAGGATTTACGCTTCCCTGAAGTGGAATTAATTTTCAGGATAGTACACAGAATGGATATATAGGATATGGAGACTGTGATAACAGACACCATTATGATAAAACTAGAAAAAATTAACATCATTATTTCTGTGTCATGAGTGTCACTGCAGGAAATGGCTAAAATGGGGGTTAAGTCACAGAAAAACTGATAGATTACATTGGATTTGCAGAAATGCAAACTGTTCATGTAAAGAATACTGACTAATGATTCAGTAAAACCAAACAAATAGGAACCAGTAATAAGGGTGTGGCAGAGCCTTGTGGGCATAACAACCTGGTAATGAAGAGGTTTGCAGATAGCCGCATAGTGGTCATAGGCCATTGCAGAGAGAAGGAAAATATCCATAACAAAAAAGAAGACAAAAAAATACATCTGGGTGAAGTAGCCCATGAATGAAATATACTTATTAGAAGTCAGTAAGTTCTCTAACGATTTAGATGTGATGACCGTTGAATAACTGAGGTCAAGGAATGACAGGTGACTGATGAAAAAGTACATGGGGATGTGAAGCTGGAGATCTATGTGGATTATCAGTATCATTCCTACATTTCCCAGCATGATCAGCAGGTATATCAGGAGAAACAGCATAAAGAGGACCTGCTGGATCTCCTCAGATTCTGTCAATCCCATAAGGATGAAGTCAGGCACATTTGCGTGATTCCTACTTCCCATAGCATTTAATAGTTGTAAACTGTGGAGAAATAACAGGTGATAGATATAAAAGACTCCAGAATGTTATTTGACTTTATAAATCATCTGCCTTTTAAAAAATAATATAGTGATCATAGACATTCATAATAAAAAGTTTACAAAATAAGACTGATAACAATCTTAGTATGACCGCAAAAAGAAATTAGCTATAAGTCATTATTATATGATAGGTTCTCATATATTGTTGCTGTAAAGTGGGTGACTCAGCGAAGGTTACCGCAATATAAGAAAGACAGAACTAAGAGTTTAAGAGAAAGCTGGAGTCAGGGGCTAGCAGAATGTATCTGCCAAGCTAGCCCCTAAGCACAGAGAGCCCAGCACTTTTATTAGCAGAGCAAGGTTTCGGTTACATGCAGAGAAGCACAGCTAGTGATTAATTACTCTCAGATGTCGCTTGGGAGTTTATTGCAGGCAAAGTTCACACCTGTTGTCTATCTTATCCTTGAGTCTCGGCGCCAGCAAGAGTTCAAACAGTGCTGTCAAGGTTTTCCTTTTGAGCAAGTGCCTGGCATTCCAGACACTCTGTGTTCTCAAGCCAGAATTCCATGTCTCAAGCCAGAATTCCATGTCTCAAGGATTCTTCCCACAATATATACTGCATAATTAAAATGTACTTGACACTATAATAAATACTTCCTGTCATTTACCTATTTTTCCAGATGAAAATAACAAACCATAAGTGTTGCTATTGTACAAATTTTTTACACAGTTAAACTTACACAGAAAATTAACTTATCTAGAATTGCAACAATTAAATGATGTTGTCTCTGATTCAACCAAGATTGGATATGTGAGCCCAGAGATCATGCTCATAACACTATATTCCTATTCAAAATTAATTGCAGAAATATAAATAGGTAATGAACAATGATAGAGAGATTTACAAATCAATTACTGGTTTTAAGTCCAATATTATTTAATATAAATGAGAGATCAGATATTAAATTTTTGGATATTTTACAGGAAAGTATTAATATTATAGAACATCCATTACCATTAATTTTCAGATGCAATGTTTTTAAGAGATTATTTAAAATCAAATTTCTTCCAAAAATTATATTTTCAATATATATACTTTGCCTGATATATCTGATTCCATTAATCCTACATTTCCATTTCTGCAAATCCTATCATTACTTAGGTGAGACTTGCATGATATGTATATGCATATGCATATTTCTCTAATAATAGTCCAATATTCTTTTAGATAATCTAAAACACTTTAACTTTGGGAGTAAGACTTACCACGACCCAAATTTGGTGAAAAATTAGTTCTGGAATTATCTGCCTAGAAATATGTCAAATTCAAACTTTCTCATAAATAAAATATATAAATTATTTAAAGATCCTGAAATTTACAAGATATATATTTGTAATGTTTTGAGACAACTTACTTTTAAATTTTCTGTGCAAGAATTTCTGTTTTGCTCTGAGATAAAATATGTCAACCTAAAAATTTTGTTCAGGTCCTGGTCAAACAGAAATTTCCCCTTGAAATTATGTCTAACAACTATAACAGAGAGCTACTGTGAACACATGCACAGCAGAGTATCCCTTGTCTTTCACTTTGTTAATGCTACGGCACTTCTTATATTGAATATTGCTGACAATCAAACTTTGGTTACCTCTGGGACCAATTTACTAGGTAGATTGTTTGACATGATTCCAAGCTTAACAATTCAATGACTAATGCATCCATGTTAGGTTTGTAACAGAGAATTGCCTTTGACCTGAAAACTAAAAAATATTGAGCATCATATCTTGGTATTCTTTCAAATGCTCTCATTTATAACTAGGTGTAAGAAAGATATTTCTACAGTTATACATAATCTGTGGCTGAAGAGGGTAAAGCACATTTTTCACCATGACACATTTTTATATTTACAAATGTGACACTATCATAGTAGTAAACAATATTTATTGCACAAAAATTAGAATACAACAAAATTCAAAAAGGAAATTTGTTCATAGAGGTTTTTAATCTTTAGATGCATTTTCTTCCAGTTATTTTCCTTTGCACATATAATTCTTATTTTAGGTATACATATGAATTTACATCTTTTTTATAACACTATATTCAGTACCATTCTGATTTTTACTTTTAAAAATGTATTAACCACTTTGACATATGTTTTATTATATCTTTGTAAACCCCACAATTTCAGGTATTTTGTATTGGCCAATGCAGCATAACTAACTTCTCTCTAGGAGTGCACACCAACTTATGAATGGACATTTTTGAAGCACCAAAATGAAAACATGGTGGAGTATCACCATTCAGTTTTGGCAGTGTCATCTAATACTGTAGACAGTAATGCATTTTTTTTTGCCACAACGTTAGTGCAACTTATTTTATTATCTTTTGTAACCTCTTTGATTGTATTTAAAGAAATATGAAGGAACACATCAAAGATAAATGCTGAGATGAGTGAGCATTTTATAATTTAATGGGTACAACTTCACTCCCTATATATAACCAGGTGTAATGAATGAATATAATGAATCATATTAATTAATGATAATATCAATTTTGTGTGGCTTTACAAGCAACTCATACAAGAAAATCTGTTTCTATGCCAGAAATTGAGAAGAAAATGTTATGGTATTGATCAAGGAGATAAAAAATATTTTATTATATACTTGATAAATTTTGAAAGTACAATTCTTTTCTTCATCAAAAATTCATTGATACTGGAGAAAGCTTATTTGGAGACCAAAAGCCCAGCACCAATTTATTGGGTTTAAGCCCAAGTAGAGACTGAGAAAGATATTTTATATCAATTCCACTTCAATAGGCTATGTCTAATCCTTGCAAAATAAACATGAAAGAGATTTTCCTCACAATATTGAAACCCATTTTTAAAGGTATTAATTGTACTTTCAAATAATGTAAGTAAAATTTGGAGGAAGGGTAATTCTCAAAACTAATTTCATAATTAATCTTTATTGCTGAATCTTTATTGGTGGGATTCCAGTATGTCATCTCTAGAAAAAGAATAATTTTGAAAGAAGATCAAGAATAAGAAACAGAAAGGAAACATGACATCTTTGCCCTACATTTCAACATAATTAGAACTTTATCCCTGACAATAATTTAATGTCATTGTTATTTTAATGATATTTCTAAATTTGATTTTCAATTTTTGTTCTATGTGTTGTGAAGCTGTTAAGGATGTTTATAATTTTCTGAAAAAAAAATAGCACTATTTTATTTTATACTGCCCTACATATCTCTGGAATATAGAAGTCTACTTTATTTGTAGAGTACTGCTTTGCCCAGTAACATTTATGTGCTTAGATTTGCAGGTATATGTTTATACATACTTTTAATATTCACCTATTTCTTATATAAATAATTGGATCTTACATTTTAGTAGAGTCAATTACTGTGCTATTAAATGAGAGAGTTTAGTACACTTACATTTAAAACCACTATTTGTTATTTTCAGTTTATTTCATATATTTTTAATATTCTGGTTCCTCTCTACTGGCTTCATTTTGGTTAGTGAAATATT
>JAQZBX010034954.1:14602-24865 GCA_029593785.1 Cabassous unicinctus
ATCCTTCATCCTTGAAAAAAGGAGTAGACTGCCCATCTGCAGTGAAGATGAGTGAGTAAAACACTCCATGCCGCAGAAGCCAGCGCCCATTCTCTGCTGGTGGTGCAAGCTGTCTTAGGAGCTATCCCTGGCTGGGGTTGGAAGCTCCATTTCCCAAAAACAGGGGAGGAATAGATGGTCAGGCACTGATTTCAAATACTGATTAGTAAATTCAGCTGGCTAAAGTCCAATTCAAAGAAGAGCTAAAGTTTGAACCTGTCCAAATCTGAAAGAGGTCAGTAGCCTCAATCCCCACCCCTGATAGAGCAGGAGTGAGGGAGAGTGCTTCCGCACCCTCTTAGGACAAGTGCAGCTGCTTTCAGCCCACATGGACTAGATTACTGTGCACACAAGAGGCTCCATTCCCACCCCTGACTGAGGAGGAGGGGCACTGGTGCTTCATCAGTCTCTGTAGGTAACTGCAGCCAGTTTTGACTCACTTGGCTTAATTTACAGCCCATACATGAAGCTCCATCCCCACCCCAGGTAGGGAAAGAGGGGGTGTGGAGCTTCATCAGTCTCTCTGAGCAACTACAGATGGCCTTGTTCTGAATGGCTTGGATTACAGCAAATGGCTGCAGCTTTGTCCATGCAGGGGAGAAAAGTAGGAGAATCTTCATCATTCCTGGGGCAATGTGGTCAACTTCAGGCTCTAGGGTTTAGAGTACAAACCATAACCTCAGCTCCTATTCCACAACCAGCAAAGGAGAAAAGGCAAGAAACATGAAAAAGAGCTGAAAAAAAATTTCAGTCTGGCTAAACACTAGCTAATATAAAGTTACAATTTAAGTTGAACCAAGTATCAAAGAGGGACTATAGCACAAAGCCAATCAAATAGAAAGCCCTAAACTAAAGAGATAAAAGGGTCTAAAAATAAATTCATCGAGTAAATCAGATGCTGAGACATCAACAATTATTACAATCCATACCAAGAAATGGGAAGATATGGCCCAGTCAAAGGACAAAACTAAGTTTCCAGATGACATAAAGGAGGTGAGACAACTAATCATAGATATTCAAACAAATCTCCTTAATAAATTCAATGAGATGGCTAAAGAGATTAAGGACATCAAGAAGACACTGGGTGAGCACAAAGAAGAATTTGAAGACATACACAGAAAAATAGCAGATCTTATGGGAATGAAAGGCACAATTATAAAATACACTGGAAGTGTATAAGAGCATATTTGAAGAAGCCAAAGAAAGGATCAGTGATCTTGAAGGCATGGTCTCTGAAAGTGGACATAAAAAGGATCAGATAAAGAAAAAAATGGGAAAAAATGAACATGGTCTCAAGGAACTGAATAATGAAAAGATACATGGGAATATATGAGACATGGGTGTCCCAGAAGGAGAAGAGAAGGGAATAGGAGCAGAAAGAGTATTTGAGGAAACAATGGTAGAAAATTTCCCAACCCTATTGAAGGACATAGATATCTGTATCCAAAAAGCACAACATACTCACATCCAAATAATCCTGATAGACCACCTCATAGACACATACTAAGGAGAATGTCAAATGCCAAAGATAATGATAGAATCCTGAGAGCAGCAGGAGAAAAGAGATACATCACATACAAGAGATGCCCTGTATGATTAGGTTCTAATTTCTCAACAGAAACCATGGAGGCAAGAAGATAGTGTTATGATATATTTAAGATACTCAAAGAGAAAAACTGCCAACCAAGAATCTTATATCCAGCAAGATTGTCTTTCAAAAATAAGGGCAAGTTTAGAGTTTACACAGATAAACAGAAACTGAGAAAGTTTGTAGCCAAAACATGAGCTTTTCAGGAAATAGTAAAGGGAGAACTATAGCCTGAAATAAAAAAAGCATGAGAAAGAGACATGAGTTACAGTCTAGAAATGAACATTATATCAGGAAAAGTAACTAAAAATGTAAAAAAGAGGGGTGAAAATAATATATGAGAAATAAAATGCAATTATCCAAATGGGTGAAGAAAGATCTGTCTTTACAGTAATAACATTGAATGTTAATGGAATGGAAAACCCCCCTCCCAATAAAAAGACAAAGACTGGGAGAATGGATAAAAAATATAAGCCATCTATATGCTGTCTACAACACACTCATCTTAAACCCAATGATACAAATATATTGAAAGTCAGAGGCTGGTGAAAGATTTTCCATGCATGCAGTACCCAAAACCAAGATGTAGTAGCTATACTTAAATTGGAAGAAATAGATTTAAAAGTGAAGCTGTTATTACAGACAAGGAAAGACATTATATACTAATAAAAGGGGCAATTCACCAGGCAGGAATAACAATAATAAATATATATGCCCTTAATCAGGTTGCCACTAATTACATGAGGCTAATACTGCCAAAATGCAGTGAGAAATAGAAGTCTCTATAATAATAGTTGGAGACTTCAATACACCACTCTTATCACTGGATAGAATATCTGGACAGAGGATCAGTAAAGAAACAGAGAGCTTGAATAACATGATAAATGAACTAAACTTAGACATATACAGAACATTGTACCCCCAAACAGCAGGATATACATTCTTCTCAAGTGCTAGTGAATCATTATCCAGGATAGGCCATATGTTGAGTCACAAAGCATAACTCAATAAATTTTAAAAGATTGAAACTATGCAAAGCACTTTCTCTGATCATAATTGAATAAAGCAGGAAATGTACAACAGGTAGGAAAAAGGAAAATTTGCAAATATATGGAGATTAAATAAAACACACTTAAATATCAGTGGGTCAAAGAGTAAATTGTGAGAGAAATCAATAAATATCTTGAGAAGAATAAAAATGAGAACACAACACAACAGAACCTATTTGATACAGTGAAGGCAGTGCTGAGAAGGAAATTTATAGTCCTCAATGTTTACATTAAAAAAAAAGAAAGAGCTAAAATCAATGACCTAGGTACACAGCTGCAGGAACTAGAAAAAGAACAGTAAACTATGCCTAAAACAAGCAGAAGTAATGAAATAACAAAGATCAGAACAGAAATAAATGAAATTGAAAATTTAAAAAAATTAGAATTAGCAAACCAAAAGTCAGTTTTTCTAGAAGATCAACAATATTGAGAAACCCTTAGTTATATTGACAAAGAAAAAAAGAGAGAAGATGCAAATAAATAAAATCAGAAGTGATAATGGGGACATTACTACTGACCCCAAAGAAATTAAAGAGATCATAAGAGGATATACTGAACTACTGGGTGCCAACAAACTAGACAATGTAGATGAAATGGAAAAATTGCTAGGAACATATGAACTACCTACAATTACCCTAAAAGTAATAGAAGACCTCAAAAAATCAATAACAAGCAAAGTTTTTTACAGTCATCAAAAATCTCCTAAAAATTAAAAGCCCAGGACCAGATGGCTTCACAGGTGAATTCTACCAAGCATTCAAAGAAAATATAACACCAAACTTACTCAAAATTTTCCAAAAAACTGAAAAGGAAGGAGCACTACCAAACATGTACTATGAAACCAATATTACCCTAATACCAAAGCCAGATAAATATAGTAACAAAAAAGAAAATTGCAGACTCGTTGAATATGGTTGCAAAAATCCTCAACAAAATACTCACTAATTGGATCCAACAACACATTAAAAGAATTATTCATCATGATCAAATGGGTTTTTTCACAGACATGCAAGTGTGGTTCAGCACAAGAAAATCAATCAGTATAATGCACCACATTAATAAATCAAAGAAGAAAAATCACATGTTCATCTCAATTGACATATAAAAAGCATTTGACAAAATACATCATCCTTTCTTGATGAAAACACTCCAAAAGATAGGAATCAAAGGAAACTTTCTCAACATGATAAAGTGCATATATGAAAAACCCACAATTAGCATTGTGTTCAATGGTGAAATATTGAAAACCTCCCTACTGAGACCAGGAAAAAGACAAGGATGCCCACATCACCACAGTTGTTCAGTATAACGCTAGAGGTTCTAGCTAGTGCAATCAGGCAAGAAAAAGAAATAAAAGTCATCCACATAGGAAAGGAAGATAAAAAAACTTTTACTATGCACACCTATATTATCTCAAAAAATCTACAACAAAGTTACTAGAGCTAATAAATGTATTCAGTGGGGGGGGCAGGATACAAAATTAATACACAGAAATCAGTGGTGTTTCTATACACTAGTAATGCACAATCTGAGGTAGAAATCAGTAAGAAAATTCCATTTACAATAGTGACTAAAATAATCAAATATTTAGGAATAAACCTAGCAAGAATGTAAAGCCCTTGTATTCAGAAAACTACAATGCATTGCTGAAATGAATTTTAAAAGACCTAAATGGAAGAACATTCCCTGTTCATGGATAGGAAGATTAAATATGGTTAAGATGTCAATTATACCCAAAGTGATATACAGATTCAATGTAATCCTGATAAAAATTCCAACAGTCTTTATTTAAAGAAACTGAACACGCAATTACCAAATTTATTTGGAAGGATATGGGGCCCAGAATAGCCAGAATAATCTTAAAAAGGAAGAACAAAGTTGGAGAACTCTCCTTCTGGACTTTAAACCATATTACCTAGCTACAGGGTTAAAAACAGCATGGTATTGGGATAAAAATAGACATATTGATCTATGGTAAATAATCAATGGTTCAGATACAGACCCTCAAATCTAAGGTCAAATGACCATAGATTCAATATCACTGGCTACTAGAGAAATACAAATCAAAATTACAATGAGATATCATCTCACACCTCATAGAATGGTCATTAATAAAAAAATAAAATAAAACAGAAAATAATAAATGCTGGAGAGGATGTTGGGAAATAGGAACACTTCTTCACTGTTGGTGGGAATGTAAAATGGTGCAGCCTCTATGGAAGACAGGCATTTTCTCAGGAAGCTAAATAAAGAACTGCCATATAATCTGGCAATCCTTCTACTAGAAATAATTCCAAAAGAATTGAAAACAGTGATACAAACAGACATTTGCACAGTGATGTTTATAGCAGCATTATTCACAATTGCCAAAAGATGGAAACAAACCAATTGTCCATTAACCAATGAATGGATAAACAAAATGTGGTATATACATATGATGAAATTTTATGCTGCTGTAATGAGAAATGAAATTGGAACACTTTTGATAACACGGATGAATCTTGAGGCCGTTATGCTAAGTGAAATAAGCCAGACACAAAAGGACAAATATTGTATGGTCTCACTAATATGAACTAAATATGAAGGATAAACACATGAGTTAAAACCTAGATTATAGGTTATTAGGAGACAGAAAGAGGACTCAGAAGGGGTACTGATGCTTAATGTAGGTAGAATTTTCAATTAGCTTGTCTGTAAAAGTGTAGAAATGGATAGAGTTGATGGTAACACATAACGAGTATAAGTAACAAAGGTGGCTTATAAATGGAATTGTGGCTGAAAGGGATATTCTATGGATGTAAACGAAATTGAAAGAAAGCTAGAGAATAATCTAGGAACTGAAAAGTATAGTGAACCCAGAGGTGGATAATGATTGTGGTTAATAGTACAAATATAAGAATGCCTTCTATGTACTAGAACAAATGTACATCATTGTACATTGTGATGAATATAGCGATGCGTGGGAAAAAACACAATTAATGTAACTTATGGACTACAGTTAACCACAATACTGCAACATTCTTGCATCAATGTCAAAAGGTTCTATATCAATGCAAAGGGGGTATTCAAATTTTTTCTTTTGGACTGTGGAAATCATTGAAAAATTTACTGAGGTGATGACTGCACAGCTCTGTGATGATACTGAAAGCCACTAATTGTACACTTTAACTGGATTGTACAAGGTATGGGACTGTATAACACAGTGACCCCTGTGGTGGAAGATGGATTGTGGTAAACAGTACAAATATGTGAGTGTTCTCTCATGAACTATAAGAAATGTTCAATACTAATATGTGTTATTAATAGGGTGTGTATGGAAAAAAATATACCAAATGTAAGTTATGGACCATAGTTACTGCTTCTATTATCAGCCAAAAAGTGTGCTGATGCAAAATACCAGAAATCTGTTGGCTTTTATTTGGGGTAGAAGTTTACAGTTACCAGGCCCATAAAGCATAGGTTACTTCCCTCACCAAATCTGTTGCCACATGTTGGAGCAAGATGGCTGCCAACATCTTCAGGGGTCAGGCTTCCTGGTTTCCTCTCTTCCCAGGGCTTGTTTCTCTCCAGGCTTAGCTGATCTGCTCTCCCCACAAGGCAAGCTGTAGACTATCAGGCAAATGGTTCATCTCTCTTCTTGGGGCCTCGGCCTCTAATGGAGACTTCTATCCTTCCCCATGTCTCTGCTTCTCTGTGTGTTTACATCCTGGGACTCCAATATCAAAATTCTAACCTCCCTTCTCTGCTCAGCAGTTTCTCTGTGAGTCCCAGCTCACCAAGGGGGCAGGGACTCAACCTCCTACTGACATAGCCCACTCAAAGCCTTAATCATTATTTAATCAAGTTCAAGTGAAACCTCTGAATCCAATATAATCTAATATGCCCAGAGAAACAAACCACTTTACAAACATAATCCAATATCTATTTTTGGAATTCATAAATAATGCCAAACTGCTACAGTGGTAATAGTCTGATGCTGTTCTTTCATAATCTGTAACATATATTCCAAAACAATGTAAGATCTTGGTGGAGGGGTGATGTATGCAGATTCTGCACATTATGCATGACTGTTTTATAACCTCACAACTTGTCTAATAAAAAAATATATATAAAAAAATGACCAAAAAATATTTAGAGATAGTATCAGAAATTTCACTTAGTACACCTCTGTTTTTCAGTAGCAATAAATTTATTATAGAAAATATAAATCACATTCAACTAATCAAAATATAATTATAAATCCACCACCCAGTGATAAAGACTCCTAATATTTTTAGGCATCTAGACTTCCAGAATGTTTATATGTTGTTATACAAGACTAAGAGAGATGGCATAACCTCAACTTCTGGTTAAGATAGAAAACAGGGACTGTTTTGGTTGCTTAAGATGACCAAAAAAAATTACATACAAAATACATAGAGTAATGGTTATCAATTCTCTTGTTATCATGCAAAAAAAAAAAAAGAGTGATCCCTGAGAAAAAGGCTATTGCATTAAGCGTGTTTCCAGGATCATACAAATAGAAAACAAACAGCAACACTTAAATTCAACCATATTAATAATAATATAAAATATGAATGGATTAATATCTCAATCAAAAGACAGGGATTGTGAGAATGAGCAAAAAAAAAATGTGCATGATATAAATCTATGCCGCTTACAAAACACACATATAAAATATAAAGACACAAATAGTGAATGGCAAAAGATATACTATACTAAAACTTGTTAGAGGAGAGCTGGATTGGCTATATCAATATCTGACAAAGCAGATTGCAGTGCAAAGAATATTACCAGTTTTAAAGAAGGACATTTCATAATGATGAAGGGGTAAATTCATAAAGAGGATATGGCAATTCTAAACATTTATGTAACTAATGACAAAACTTCAAAATACATGAAACTAAAACTTATAGAAATGTAAGGAGAAATAGATAAAACCTAAGTTATACTTGGAAATTTTAATACCTCTCTCTCAATAATTTATAGAACAATTAGACAAATGAGCAAGAATACAGAAGATGAGCACATTATGTACCAACGTGACCTAAATGACACTTACAGAAACCTCCACCCAATAAAAGTAGAATACGTATTCTTTCCAAATGCACAGAAAAAACTCATCAAATTAGAACAGTATTCTATACCATAAAACAAATCTTAGTTACTTTGAAAGATTTCAAGTAATATAAAACATATTCTCTGACTGAAATTGAAATAAATTAGAAATTAATAACAAAGATATTAGGAGATTACTCAAATATCTGAAAACTAAACAACATGCTTCCAAACAACCCAATGGTAAAAGAAGAAATTGAAAGATAAATTAGAATGTATGATGAAATGAATTATAATGAAAACTGAACATATCAAATTTGTAGGACTCCTCTAAAGCAGGGGAGCAGCAAACTTCTTAATGGCCAGATAGTTACTATTTCAGGTTTCTAGGTCATATAGTCTCTGTGTCAATGACTCAACTATGTCATTGTAGTGCAAAAACAGCCATAGAAAATACATAAATGAATGGGCATGCTTATTTTCCAGTTTTACTATTTATAAAATCTAGCGGCCAGCCTAAGGATGGTAGTTTGCTGATCTTTGCTCTAAAGCTGTAATTAAAGAATAATTTTTACTATTAAACACCATGTATTAGTCAGCCAGAGGGGTGTTGATGCTAAGTACCAGAAATCTGTTGGCATTTATAAAGGGTATTATTTAGGGTAAAAGCTTATAGTTATAAGGCCCTAAAGAGTCCAGGTTGATTTCTCACCCAAAGTCAGTTGCAATATGTTGAATCAAGATGGCTGCTGATCTCTGTGATGGTTCAGCCTTTCTCTTCCTCTTAAGGTTTCATAAGCCCAGCTTCTTCCAATCTCAGTTGTAGGCTGGAGGCCTCGTTTCTTTCTGGGCCTTCTCAGCTGTTCAGGGATCTCATCTCTTAAACTGCAAACTATCAGGTGAATGGCTCAGCTCTCCCTGGGCTTTAACTGTTTGAGCTTTCTCCTTTCTGTAACATGACCAAATTCTCTCTTCTTCCATGTATTTTTCTTCAATGTGTGTCCATTTATATAGCCCACCAAGGGGGCAGGGACTCAACCCTGAGTTATACCTTACTGATGTGGTCAAATCAAAGCCTTAATCTTAACAAAATTTAACCAAAGCCATCTCAGCTGAATCTAATACAATCAACAGGCATCATACCCAGAGGAGTAGACCAGTTTACAACAATCCTCTTTTTGGTATTCATAAATAATCTCAAACTGCCACACACCATATTAGAAAAGAGGAAATGTCTCAAATCAATGACTTCAGCTTCTATCCTAAGAAATTAGAAAAAGAAGAGCAAACCAAACCAAAAATAAGCAGAAGAAGGAAAATCACAAAGACCTGAAAAAGAAAAAGAAGAGAAAATTAATGAAAGTAAAATCTGATTCTTTAAGAAAATCATAAAAATTGACAAATCTCTGAATCAACTAATGAGGAAAATAAAAAAGAAGACACATATCAAGAATAAAAGAGATGACATTAACACAGAGTATGCAGACATTAAAAATATAATTTGGGAATATAACGACAATAAATTTGACAACTTAGATGAAATGGACAAATTCCTTGGAAGACACAAACCACTAAATCTCATTCAAGAAGAGCTAGATAACCTGAGTATCCCAATATCTATTAAAGAAACTGAATTTGTATTTAAAAACCTTCTTACAAAAATACAAGACAAAGCCAACAAATAAACAAAAGCATAAGGAAACCACAGGCCAAGAAGGCTCCTTTGTTCATTTTTACCAAATATTTAAGGAAGAATAATACCATAATATGCATTCTGCACAAAAGTTTACAGTAAATTAAAGAGGAGGGAACAATCTACAACTCACCCCATGAGGCCTTGATAACTAAACCAGACAAAACCAGTATAAGAAAATAAAATTAGATACCAGTATCTCTCATGAACATTTTTTCATCAAAATAGATGTAGAAAAAACACTTGGCAAAATCCAACGTCCATTACTGATAAAATCTCTTAGCAAAGTAGAGATAGAAGAAAGCGCCCTTAGCCTGACAAAGCACATCCATGAAAAACCCACTGCTAACATCACATTCAACTATGAAAGCCTGAATGTTGTCGACCCAATATCAGAAACAAAACAAGATGTCTGCTCTTACAACATCTATTCAACATTATGTTGGAGATACCAGCTGGCACAATAAGGGCAAGAAAAAAAAAAAAAAGAAAGGCAAACATGTTGGAAAAGAAGAATATGCAGATGACATGGTGTTCTTGTGGAAATCATGATGGGATCAACAAAAAGTTCCCAGAACTCACAAGTAAATTTGGATAAACCTCTAATTGACTTGTGAACATGGGGATTGTTTTAGTATGGCCATTTTACACAAAGTATTTAAAATCATATTTTAAAAAGCTGTTCAATAAAAAAAAATAGAGGAAGTAAATGGATTTGAAGGAAAAGAAATGTGTATTTGCTCAGGTCATCCCTGAGAGGCTCTGATGAGAAAAAAATAGGTTTTGTTTTTTTTGTTTTTTTTTGTTTTTGCTTTTTTTTTTTTCTTCTAGGATAT
>JAQZBX010034955.1:0-24779 GCA_029593785.1 Cabassous unicinctus
CAAAAAAAAAAAAAAGGAAAGGCAATAAGATACCTGGGGGAGCTGCTTTGGGGATTTGCAGAAAGAATAGTGCTGCACATAATCCAGGAGGGAGAGGGACAGAGAGACTAAAAGGCCAAAGGAAAACCATGAGTTACTCTCCCCTGTGGCTGAGAATGGCAAATACTCCCTACCCTCAAGACAAATAACCTCAGTAAAATCCCTATTTCAATGGAGCCAACTGAGTGGGGAAGATCATTCCCTGCAGGGAAGAGGGTTCCGAAGGAAGGTGGAGAATGGTTTCTTTTCAGTGAGTTTGGCCAGCTGAGCTCCCTTTGAATCTCAAAGAAGTCCCCAGCCAGCACTGAAGTGGACTCAAGGAGAGGGAAGGGGGTGTCTGATCCAGCAGGCTGTCACACCCAACTGCCCTAGAGAGAGAGGAAGGAACTAGGTCAGTGAGGGGATGAACACAAGAACTAAACCAGCCTGGCTCTGGGCAAACTGTCAGAAGACCAACTCTCCTGAGGGAAAGGGGTGGGAACAGCTAGATAAGATTTCAGAAGCTTACTTAACCTGTGGAGTGGATGTAGTTCAGTGTAGGAACTCCTGCTTTGTATATACAATGTCCCTGGTTCTATTTCTGGTTCCAACTAAGAGAAGGGATCCACAGAGGATCCACCAGGGTTTCATGCACCTTATGGCAAGGAATATATAGACTGAGATTTTTTTTTTATTTAGTTTTTTTTTAATCTGTTATTTTTTATCATTCCTAATTCTTTATTTTATTCATTAAAACTGGGTACCTCACAGGTGGAGGGCAGGCTGCAGGGTGGTTGATTGATGAGCCCCGACAACCTGAAAAGATCCCTAAAGGCCTAAGAGGGAAGCCTTTTTTCCTGGGTTATTTTGTTTGTTTGTTTGTTTGTTTAAATTTCCGTGTTGTCTTATCTCTTTCTTTGTTTCCTTTTTTCCTTTTACTTATTTTTCTACTTACTTTATTTCTTTTCTTTCCTTAATTTTTCCATCTTTTGTTTTCTGTTGCTTTTCTTTCATTCCACCCCTTCTTTGGTCTTCATTTTTTTCTTTTTCTCTTTGTTTTTTCTTTTCTTCTCATCTTTCTGGTCTTTTAATTTATTTAATTTATTTCTATTTTTCTCATTTCATTTTTCTATTCCACATTTTTTATTTTAACTCCTTTGTAATTTTTTATGATTTTTCACTCATATTATTTATTTTCCCGGCTCTTGTATTGTTCCTCTGATACCTTTTTAATTATTTTTATTATTATTATTATTTTTCTCTTCCCTTTTTCCTTTTCTTTGGTCTTAATATTTTCTTCAAGGTAACACAGACAACTACAAGGATATAGAATAAGAGGAACGAAGATGAAATAGGAACTTTACCACACACACACACAATAAAACCCTAGAGTAGAAAGAGAAGCTAACTAACTGAATAAGTCCATCAATATAAACAGATGCCTAGACACCAATAAAAAGTTACAAATCATACTAAGAAACAGGAAGACATTCTCCAGTCTAACAAACAAACGAAAAAACAGGAGGAGATGCAGAATATGAACCAACTAATGAAAGATGTCAAAACAAATATCAAGAATCAACTTAATGAAGTTTAGGAAAAGATAAAGGATATTAATAAGACACTAGTGGAACATACTGAAGAAATTGTAATATGCATATAAAGATAATGGATTTGATGATAAAGAATGGCACAATACAAGAAATAAAAAATATTCTGTAAGCACATAACAGCAGATTTGAACAGGCAAAGGAAAGAATCGGTGATGTTGAAGATAGTACAACTGAAATCAGGCAGAGAGTAGAACAGATAGATAAGTTAGAAAAAATCCAGCAAGGACTCAGGAATTTGAATGACAACATGAAACACACAAACATATGCATTATAGACATTGCAGAGGGAGAATAGAAAGAAAAGGGAGGAGAGGAATGTTGGAGGAAATAATGGCCTAAAATTTCCCAACTCTTTTGAGGGACATGGACGTACATGTCCAGGAACTGCAGAACACCCCAAACAGTATAAATGTTAACAGGCCTACCCCAAGGCATACACTTAACAAATTATCCAATACTCTGGACAAAGAAAGAAAACTGAAAGCAGCAAGAGAAAAAAGATCTACCACATACAAGGGAAGCTCAATAAGATTAAGCACTGATTTCTCATCTGGAACCATGGAGCAAAGAAACTTTTGATATGACATAGTAAGGTCCCATACCTTATTATATCATACTGTCACCCAAAAATTATGTATCCAGCAAAGAAGGCATTCAAAAATGAAGAAGAGCTGCAAATATTCACAGATAAACAGAAAGTAGGAGAGAGATTGTTAACAAGAAACCTGCCCTTTAGAAATACTAATGGGACTTCTGCAGGTTAAAAAGAAAAAACAAGAGAGAGAGGGTTGGAGAAGAGTGTAGGAAAGAAGATTATTGGTAAGAATAACTAAAAATGATAAAAAAGAGAAATAAAAATAATATATGACATTAACAAACTTAAAGAAAATATGGCTAGTGTAAGTAATGCCTTATCAGTAATAACATTGAATGTTAATGGACTAAACTCTCCAATCCAGAGACATAGATTGGTAGAATGGATAAGGAAATATGACCCATCCATATGCTGTCTACAAGATACTCACCTTATATCCAGGGACACAAGGAGGTTGCAAGTGATTGGTTGGAAAATGATTTTATATGCAAACAATAACCAAAAAAAGTGGGAGTAGCTATAATAATATTGGACAAAATAGACTTTAAGGGCAGAACTATTGTAAGAGACAAAGAAGGATGCTATATATTAATAAAAGGCATACTCTATCAAGACAAAGGAAAAATCGTAAACAATTATGCACCTAACTAGGGCACCGCAAAATACATGAGGTAAAAATTGAGAAAACTAAGTGGAGAAATAGATGCATCTACAATTAAAGTGGTTCATTTTAATACAACACTATGACCATTAGATAGAACATTTTGACAGAAGGTCAATAAATAAACAAAGACCTTAATTGTATGTTAGAGGATCTAGACCAAATAGACATGTACAGAATATTACACCTAAAGACACCGGATATACATTCTTCTCGAGTGCACATTAATCATTCTCTAAGAGAGACCACATGCTAGGCCACAGAACAACTCTCAACAATTTCAGAAAGATTGAATTTATAGAAAGTAAATCCTCTGATCACAATGTAATTATGCTGGAAATCAGTAAGCAGCAGAGGACCAGATTAGATACAAAGATACGGAAGTGAAGCAATACACAGTTAAACAATCAGTGGGTCAAGGAGGAAATGTCAAAATAAATCACTAACTACCTTGAAACAAATAAAAATGAGAACACAGTGTATCAAAACCTATGGGATACAGCAAAAAAAGTGGTGTGGGGGAAATTTATAGCCATGAATGCATATATTTAAAAAGAAGAAAGAGCAAAAATCAAAGACCTAACTGCACATCTGTAGGAATTAGAGGAAGAACAACAAAGTAATTCCAAAGAAAGTAGAAAGAAGGAAATAACAAAGAGTAAAGGAGAGCTAAATGAAAATGAAAATAAGAAAATACTAAAAAAATTTTAAAAATAAAATTTGGTTCTTTGAGAAGAATAAAATTGGTAAATCCTTAGCTAGAATAACAGAGAAAAAAAAGAGAAGTTGCAAATGCATAATATAAGATAAGAGGAAGGGAATATCAAAACACTGATCCCTCAGAAATAAAGAATAACTTATAGGATACTTTGAAAAATTGTATGCCAACAAGATGGATAACTTAGATGAAATGGGCAAATTTCTAGAAATACACAAGCAGCCTACATTGAAGAAAGAAGAAATTGATGAACTCAATATATCAATCACAAGAAATGAGATTGAATTAGACATCAAAAACTTCTCAACTAAGAAGAGCTCAGAAAAAGTTGGCTTCAGAGGTAAATTCTACCAATCATTCGAGAAAGAACTAACACCAATCCTGCTTAAACTCTTCCAAAAATTAGAAGTGGAGGGAACATTGCCTAACTCATTTCATGATGCCAACATCACCCTAATACCAAATCCCTAAAAAGATACCACAAGAAAGTGAAACAACAGACAAATCTCTCTAACGAACCAAGATGCTAAAATCCTCAAGAAAATACTTGCTAATCATATTCAACAACACATCAAACGAATTATACACCATGACCAGGTGGATTTTATCCCTGGTATGCAAGGATGATTCAACATAAGAAAATCAAGCAATGTAATACACTAAATTAATAGATCAAAAGAAAAAATATTACATGATCATGTCTATTGATGCAAAAACAGCATTTGACAAAATACTGCATACTTTATTGATAAAAAAAAAACACTTCAAAATATAGGCATCGAAGGAAAGTTCCTCAACATGATAAAGGGTATATATGAAAAACCCACAGCTAATATCATATACAATGGTAAAATGCTAAAGGCTTTCCCCCTAAGATTTGGAACAAGATAAGAATACCCACTTTCACCACTCTTTTAAACATTGAGTTAGATGTGCTTGGGCACGTAGGGAAGAAAAAAATATATAAAAGACATCAAAATTGGAAAGGAAGAAATAAAATTTCACTGTTTGTAGATGACATGATCCTATACATACAAAGCCCTGAGAAACATACATCAAAACTTCTGGAGCTGATATGTAAAGTGGAAGGATATAAGATCAACATGGAAAAATTGGTAGCATTTCTGTACACCAATAATAAGCAGTCTGAGGAGGAAATCATGAAAAAAAATTCCATTTACGATAACAACTAAAAGAATCAAATACTTAGGAATAAACTTGCTAAAGATGTAAAGGATGTTTACACAGAAATCTACACAGCATTATTAAAGAAAATCAAAGAAGTCCTAAATAAATGGAAGAATATTCCATGTTCATAAATTGGAAGACTAAACATCATTAAGAAGCCTGTCTTGGCCCAAATTGATTTACAGATTTAACACAGTCCCAATAAAAATTACAACATTTTTCACTGAATTGGAAAAGGTAACAATGAAATTTATTTGGAAGGACAAGAGTCCCCATATAGCCAAAGACATATTGAATAAGAAAACAAAATTGGAGGAATCACACTACCAGAATTTAAAACAGACTACAAAGCTATAATGGTCAAAATTGCATGGTATTGGCACAAGGATAGACATACTGACCAATGGAACTGAATTGAGAGTTGTGATATAGATTCTTGCATAGATGGTCAAGTGATATTCACCAAGCAACCAAGCCCACTCAACTGTTACACAATGGCCTCTTCATCAAATGGTACTTGGAAATGTGGATATCCATATCCAAAAGAATGAGAGAGGACCACCATCTCACATCCCCCTATTAACTCAAGATGGATTAAAGATGACAAAAATTAACTCAAGATGGATTAAAGATCTAAATATAAGAGGCAAGATCATAAAGCTAATGCCGGGAAACCTTTAGGAGATCTTGTAGTAAGAAATGATTTTATATACTTTATACCCAAAGCAAGAGCAATGATAGAAAAAATAGATAAATGAGACCTCCTTAAAATCAAAACTTTTGTGCTTCAAAGGAGTTGTCAAGAAAGTGAAAATGCAGCCTACTCAATGGGAGAAAATATTTGGTAACCATCTATCCAAGATGGGCCTAATATCCAGCATATATAAAGAAACCCTACATCTCAAATATAAAAAGACAAACAGCCCATTTAAATAATGGGCATAGACACTTCTCCAAAGAAGAAATACAAATGGCTAAAAAGCACAGGAAAGGATGTTCACATCATTAGCTATTAAGGAAATTCAAATCAAAACTACAATGAGATATCTTATACCTGTTTGACTGGCAGTCATTAAATAAATGGAACTACAAGTGTTGGAGAGAATTTGGTGTAAAGGGAACACTTATCCACTACTTGTGGGAATGAAGAATGGTGCAGCAGTTGTGGAGGACAGTTTGACAGTTCCTCAGCAAGTTAAAATAGAACTGCCATAAGATAAAACAATCCCACTGCTGAGTATATACCCGGAAGAATTGAAAACAGGGACACGAACAGACATATACTCACCAATGTTCTTATCAGCATTTTTCCCTATTGTCAAAAGCTGGAAGCAACCCAAATGTCCATCAAGATGATGGATAAGCAAATTGTGGAATATACATACAATGGAATATTATTCAGCTTTAAAAAAGAATTCAGTATTAACACACAGGATAATATAGATGTGTCTTGAAGACCTTCTGTTGAGTGAAGTACGCCAGTCACTGAAAGATAAATATTACATGACCTCACTTATATGACTTAAGCAAGTTGAGCAGACTAACAGATAGGGTCTGGAAGCTAGGTAAACAGGAGGCAAAAAGGAGTAGAGGGTGGTGAGCTGGTGTCCATATAGGCAATATATTTGAAAAGGGTGTGGTTGGGCAGTAGATGGGCATGGGAGTGGCACAATGATGTGAGAGGGATTCTATGGTGCTGGTCTGTGAGGGGGAGTTGGGGGGGTTGGATTGGACTATACATGGAACTGGGGGAATGGTTGGAAGAAGGAGCAGGTGAATTCTGGGGATGTGCAGCTCTGTGGTTAAAACTACAATGGTGGGAATGATCTTTTGGCAAATATGGCAGGGGAGGTTTACTGGTGTGGTACATGGGTTGTGGGGGGATATGCAAGATAGAGTGCACCTGGGTCATACCTGTATGGAGTATGTAAGTGTTCATCTTACCATAGTGTGTTATCTCAGGGGGTGGAGACCCACACAATAAACAAGAAAATATTGAACTCCCATCCTAGGGAGTCCTATTATGTTCTCAATTAGAGGGACAAGAATACTTTGAGAACATAAACAGTGCCTAATAAAAGAAAACAGGCCAATGTTTCAAGCCCTCAATAATATTGCAAGTAACTATGAATCTTTTTCTTCAAAAATTGAAACTTAGTGATTACCATAGGTTCTGAAAAGAGGGGAAGGGAAGAATAGAATAGATGAAACATAGGGCATTTTTAGGGCATTGGAATTGATCTGCATTATCTTGCAATAACAGATATAGGCCATTTTAAATTTCATCAAAACCTAGAAAAGTGTATGGTGCAAACTGTAAACTGTAATGTAAAAAATTGACCATGGTTAATAGCAATGCTTCAATATTTGTACATCAATTGCAGCAAATGTATCTTTTGCATGTAAATTCCTATTAAAAGTGGAGAGTGGAAAAAGGGGAGGGCGTTGGGTATATGATAATACGCTATATTTTCTAAGTGACTTTTCTGCAACCTAAAGCTTCATTGAAGATAAAATGAAAAAAAAAATTAGACACTGGGGGAATATATGAGTGAAATTGTCACTATACATACAAAACAACAGATCTTACTGTGATAAAAGACACAGTGTCAAAAAATTTTAATTATTTCATTTATAGTTTCCCTACTTATGGCTTTACTGCACATTTTATTTGAACCTATAATTAGCAGTATACTTGTTAAATATATGTCCCGGAGACTTAAATCTTTGTTCTGTTCTTGTGCCTGTTGAGCACTGAATGTCAGCAGAGTTACAACACCTACTCTCCAGTTCGTTGGACTCACCCAGAACAACTAACAAGAAGATGATAATGGACAACTCCCATCCCAAGGAACAGAGAGTGTCTGCAACTCTAAACAAGATAGCTCAATTCATATGCCCCATGAGCTCTAAGATCCCTTTCAGTTAGAAACAGAGTGGGCATCACTATACCCAAATCCTCAAGACTGGGAAATGAACAACGGACTAAAGTAAACTAATTATTATTCTATTATAGAAATTATTTTTCTAACAATGGAAGAACTTTTATCATTGATGTGGAGTCACTGGCCATCAGAGGTTCTGAGGGGAGGGAGAGGGAAGAATAGGTGTAACATGGGGACATTTTTTGGACATTGGAATTGTCCTGCATGACATTGCAATGATGGATATAGGTCATTATACATTTTGTCATAACCTATAAACTTGTGCAGGACAAAGTATAAACTATAATGTAAACTATAGTCCAGAGTTAGTAACAATGCTTCAGTATATGTTCATCAATTTTAGCCAATGTATCACACTAAAGAAAGATGTTGTTAATGTGGGAAAGTGTGGGAGGGGAGGTGGGAGAGAAAAATGGCCCTCACTGGGATGCAGAGACTGATGATTGCAGTCAGGAAGTTTATTGGGAAGCGCTCCCAATGGAGGCGGTCTGAAGAATAGACTTCAGTCCACACATGGAATGTGGTGGATATGGCTTTATACAGTACATCAATAGGTAGGGAAGCCAATTACAACCTGGGACCAAATGGCCAGGGAGGAGTGGGCCAGGAGGTCTTGGGATGTGGGAAGGGTTGGTGGTGCTTGGGCCTGCAGGGAGTGATGGCCCTTATCTGCTCCATTTTGTTTATTCTTGGGAGGTGGTGAGTTGCCCATAGGCTATGGCTTGCTTAATCAGTTAGGTGGGGTATAAGAGCATACTATGAATAAAAGTACGCTAAAAATTAGATAACATAAATGAAATGGACAAATTCCAAGACACACAGAAACTACATACACTGACACAAGAAGAAATAAACATTCTACAAATACCCCTTGACCCCATAATGAAATAAAACAAAACAGGATTCTTGTTGTGTATGCATACTGTTCAATTTATTAAGACAAGATAAAGTGACAATGAAAAAAAGAGACTAGCATTTAGAGACCTGGAAATGAATAGTAATCTCAAATTACTCCTAGTTTACATAACTAGCAAAATAAATGTAAAAGTATTATTGATTATATTTATGGATTATATCAAAATATAAGCAACTGTAGAGTTAAGGGTTTCTTGCCCTCTATTGAAAAAGTTTCAAGACCACTTTTTTGGACCCTATTGCCATTATCCTAATTTGAACTGGGCTGTTTTCTTCCACAGGAAACTGAAAGCATCCATTTGATTTACAGCACTCTTATTTACCACAAACATTAATTTTACATTTTTTATATTCTTTGTTGTTTTACATTACATTAAGTATGGGGTTGTAATTCTTGCATAGAACTCTACCTATATAGAAGTCAGGTGTCAATGGGTACTTCCAATCACCTAGAAAAGAGGCAAGAACTAAAGTATTTAGTACTTTATTTTAGCAATAGGATTTCATAACATATTTGAACTTGATATTTTACATTCTATTACATAAATATTCTGCAAATTTTCTGAAATATTCTCTTATGTGTGGAACAGCAAATGCAAATTTAAGTACACTATGAATAAGGTTCATTTACTTTTTATACATAACAAGCATAAAGATCAAGAGCATAGTTTTTTAATTCAAAATTCTGATGTATTAATTATGTAGATGAATTAGTACACACACACACATAGGGCCCAGAATGACATTGATTGAAAACAGAGAGGCACTTACATTTTAATTTTTTTCAATTCTCTAGATGATCCTGATTTTCTATTTATTAAATATAATTTTGAGGGCTGTATTAGTCAGGGTTCTCTAGGGAAGCAGAATCAACAGGTGATATATGTAAATAGTATGAGATTTTATAAGGGTCTTTCTTGTGACCTTGGGGGTGCAAAAGTCCAGATTCTGCAGGCAGGCTGCAAACCAGGGGCTCGGATGAAAGTCCGATGAAGGTGCTTGAAGAGATTCCAGGAGACATTGGCTGTCCAAAGATGAGCTGGGAAATTCTCTCTGAATGCTGAAATCACTTCTCCTTTTAAGGCATTCAACTGATTGGATAAAGCATCACTCATTGCTGATGGCAATCTCCCAGATAGATGTAGATGTAATCAGCATCTATGTAGTAAACTCACTGGTGACTAAAGTCCATAAATGTGCTTGTATTACAATTAGCCAAGTGCTTGCTTGACCAAACAACTGGGCACAATTACCTGACTGAGTTGACACATTAGCCTAACCATCACAGTACACCCCTTGTCAACTCAGCAACCATGCACATTTCCTTAAACCATACTTAGACTCTAAGTAAAAATAATAACAGAAATGCATATGTATATATATTTCTGCCTAACAATGCCCAACTCTCCTGCATGCAACCAGAAACACATTAATTCCCTACAGAATAGGGTGCAAGTCTTTGGGTAATATTCACTCTTAAACTTGACATCCTTAAATATTATGGCATGAAACTAATACAACTTGTCATATGATAAGGGAAATGTTTGGGGAAGAAAACAAAGAAATTCATTGTGTATACATATGCAATCATACTCATACCAAAACAAGGAAGAAAGATTCATGACTATTACAGTCCTTATTTCTGTAACTGGCCACATGGATCAAGTTCATATTTATCACTACATTCTTCCACTACCAATTACATTTTCCCTTTACCCTCAGTAAGCACTTCAGCTGGCCATGGATCTTTGCCTGGTGGGTGACCCAAACTTTAATTCCTGAAGATTCTGGGCCGTTGTTAGCCCTGTTTGGATTGAGTTGTTGCAATTTTCCATTGACTTTAATCACAGGGCATGGCAGTACCAGGAGGCACCCTGGAGTATCCCCTGTATTCTAAGAAAACTATTCTTTACTCTGATTATGTAGTTGCAGTCCTATTTCCCCTTGATAGTATCAATAACCCCAGCCACTACAGTAATCCTCTTCTTTGCCTGTTGATTCAGAGGTAAGAGGAGCATAAGGTGACCAGGTGGCAGTCTTAACTTCCAGTTCAATGGAATCATTGTTGTGTTCCCTGGTGGCAGCACTCCTCCTTTTGGGTCTAAGACCTGTAGACCAGCAGAGCTTAGGGTTTCAGAGACAGGAAACAAAAATTTTCCTAGTGAGTCACTAGGGGTAATAATGAGTGGTGCAACTCACATTTCCACCCCTTGATCCTGGACCCATGAATCCTGGTTATGGGAGAAATAGCACCACAGATTGGACAATGATTTAGAGCATATACAGCTTCCTGGAGAACATTGCCCCAGCCCTGCAGGGTATTGCCACATAATTGGTGCTGTAATTGAGTTTTCAAAGGTCATTTCACCATTCTATCAATCCAGCTGCTTCAGGATGATGGGGAACATGGTAAGACTAGTGAATTCCATGGGCATGTGCCCATTCCCACACATCATCTGCTGTGAAATGGGGTTCTTGATCAGAAGCAAGGCTGTGTGGAATGCCATGATGGTAGATAAGACATTTGGTAAGTCCATGGATGGTAGTTTTGAAAGAAGTTGTGCAGGAAATGCAAACCCATATGTGATATAGGTATCCTATTCCATTTAAAACAAATCACTGCCCCTTCCATGATGAAAGTGTCCAATGTAGTCAACTTTGGAAGTAGTCCAATGTTGGACTTTGGCTGGTACCCACATCAAGTCTGAAAGGAGGTCCACAGTCTCTGGGGCTAGCAGGCTTATCACCTTGGAGAATGGTGTCATATCGGGGGCTGAGTATGGGTCTCTGCTGCTGGCAGATTGGACACTCAGCAGTGGCTGTAGCCAAGTCAGCCTTGGTGAGGGGAAGTCCATGTTGCTGAGCCCATGCATAGCCTCCATCCCTACTTCCATGTTGACTGGGGATGTGGTGGGAATCATCACCCCTGCATCCTTCAAATCCTTGATGGTGGTGCTAATCTCTGCAATCCCTCCAGGAATCCTGTATTTCTTTTAATTTACTATTTTGCTAGGCAGAGGCAGTTCTAGTGGCTTCCACTTGGCCTTTCCAACCATAATAGCCTTCACTCCACAAGTCATGGATCCAATGTGGGAATTCAGCCAGTTATTGAGTAGGTCTATTCCAATTATCCATTCTGGAACTGGGGAAATAACCATAGCATGGGTCTGGGGAACCACTGTACCCACTGTGAGATGGACCTGAGCTAAAACTCCATCAAGCACCTGACCATCATAAGCCCCTGCTCTGACTGGTGGACCACAGTGATGTTTTGGGTCTCCTGGAATTAATGTCACTTCTGAACCAGTGTCTAATAATCCCTGAAATGTCTGAACATTTCCCTTTCTACAATGCACAGTTACTCTCATAAAAGGCCATAGGTCTTCTTGGGGAAAGGTGGGAAGAAGATTAACAGTATAAATTTTTGGTAGTTTAACTGGATTCTTCCCCAAAGGGACCTGGCCTTTTCCTCATTCAAGGGACTCTGGGTCTGTAAACTGTCTCAAGACTGGGAATTGATTAAAGGGCCGTGATTCTCTGCATCTGTAATTTGAGTTAGGGTTTCATTCACTTGACCTAGAACTCTTCTGCTTATACAGATTCAGAAGAAATTTAGTAGACTGCCCATCCATTTCACTTATAGGCACCCCATGATCTATCAGGCAATGCCATAACTCTGTGTAACTCAGACTATTCTGAGTGCAGCTTTTAATCTGCCTTTCATTGGGGTAGCCAGGCCCACTTTGTCTTTGGTGATTAACTGCTGATACTTGACCTTTTCTGGCCCCAGATCTGATCATTCTCATAATGTTCAATGATTTTAATTCCATTACAGCCATACCTACAGTAGTGTCTGGACACAGAGAAGAGTAATCACAGAGCTCTTCAGGGAAGTTGGAGTTAGTCTTACAAACTTATTCTTCACAGTCCTGGTTAAAGGTGTGTCATCTGGACATTGTTGGGGTGGCTGGGCAGGTCTTAAATGGTAAATCTATTCTAGCATTCCAATATCTCTTATCCTTTGAATTTTCTCTTCTATTTTATACCAGAGCAAATTGGGCATCTCAACCTCAGGCATGCTAGGCCATCTTTTGGTATGTTTCAGTCAGCCACCGGAACAAACTGTTAGTGCCATTTCTAACCCCCTGAACTACAACATTGAATACAGAATTTCTGTTTATTGGGCCCATATCAATAAATTCAGCATGATTCAACTTTATATTCCTTCCAACATTATCCTTAGTATCCATTCCCACACATATTCACCTGATATCTATCTATATAAGTTGGAATACTCATGCAGTTCTTTAAGAGTATAGCATACTTTCTCATGGATCACAATTTGTATTTCACCTTTGGGGGCTTGTTGTGATTTTAGTCTAGTAATAGATCTCAAAGAGAAGAGGGGTGGTGGGGATGAGTAAGGAGAAGGATTAGAAATGCCTTGCAAGCTACAGACCTCAGGGCAATCCTTTGCATTTTCATCTAGTAAAACAGGATTAATCTCTTCAGGCAGGTGTTGGAAGGCAGATTCCTCAGGGAAGGGTAGAGCATGCTGGACTTTGGCTGGTACCTACTTCAAGTCTGAAAGGAGGTCCAGATTCTCTGGGGCAGGCTGGAGGATGGGTGATACAAGGTTGACAAGGTGTGGTCTCCACAGGGCAGGCCATTGCAGAATTATCTGGAAAAGTCTCAGCAGAATTTAGGGTTCCAACACCTCTACAAATATTATCATCACCCTATAGTCTTTTTCTCAATCCTCTGGGTTCCACTCATTTCCAATCAATGCCTTCACTTTAACTGCAGAAACCTTGTGGGGTTGAGATTTTAATTCCTTTGTAACTCTGCTACTCATACAATGAGAGTTTGAGTTTGGTTTTCAGATATCTTAAGCCTGTGGCTGCGAGAGACAAGATTTTCTTTTAGAGCCCACATAGAAACTTTCCCATCATTCATGCAGCCTTTACATTTCAAATTTTAAGGCTTTAGCTCATCTCTTTCTTTGTAACTGTATGCAGAGTATCTAGGAGGAGCCAGCCAACATCATTATACCTTTTGACTCCACAGAACTCTGTTAAGGTGTTGAAAACACTCTCACCCAGATCCTTGCTTCTTATAAGCATGAAAGTAAGGGAATACAGCGATGATATTTTGTGTACCTCCATTGCCAACTCATACCATGGACTGTTAGTGGCCTCTTCATTATTGGAAAGGGAGTCATTAGTAGTACCCTTGAGTCCAATTAGAGTAGAGGCCAATTGCAAAACTCCCAGAACCACCTCAGACATCCCATGTTTAAGATTCTGTTCCTCAAGAAACACTCCAGGCTCCAAGCTGTATTAGTCAGGGTTCTCTAGTGAAACAGAATCAACAGGAGATACTTGTAAATAGTATGAGATTTTATAAGTCTATCATGGGACTATGGGGGTGCACAAATCCAGGTTCCAGAGGCAGGCTGCAAACCAGGGGCTCCAATGAAAGTCCAATGAAGGTCCTTGATGAGCTTCTGGCAAACATTAGCTGTCCAAAGATGAACTGGGAAATTCTCTCTGAATGCTGAAATCACTTGCTCCTTTAAGGCATTCAACTGATTGGATAAGGCATCACTCATTGCTGATGGCAATCTCCCTGGTTGATGCAGATATAATCAGCCATCTCTGCAGTAAACTCACTAGTGTCTAAAGTCCATAAATGTTCTTGTATTACAAGTAGCCCAGTGTTTGCTTGACCAAACAACTGGGCACAATTACCTGGACAAGTTGGCCCATTAGCCTAAACATCACAAGGGCCTATATGTTAGGGTGTATCACAACAAATATAAAAATGACATGAACTAGAAGAAATACCATCAGGGGAAGCAAAGCTAAGAAAAGGGATGAAGTATGGTTTCATGTTGAAGGGGGTCTGACATGTTTCAGAGAAAGTTTAAGCTGGGCCTCCATGATAAAGTGACATTGGAGGCAAAATCTGAAAAAGTGATGCAATATGACATTAAGAATTCCTGCAATATTTTGATGATGTTCTTGCATAATTTATAACAAATATTCCACAGCACTGCAAGGTGTTGATGATGGGGTGCTTTATGCGAATTCTGTATACATTATACATGATTGTTTTGTAAGATCACAATTTCTCTAACAAAAAAATTAAAATAAAATATGAACAGACAGTAAAGATTACTAGACATTTGAGTTAACCCTCCATTAGAAGGAAAGAAAGAATAGACAAATCCTAAAAAAAAAGACTGAAATTGAGACAAAGCAGGCAAAATTAAAAATGAGTAGGGCAGACACACTGAAAGGAAAGTTTCAAATAAAAACGGAAGTTATGGAGAATATAGGTCTCAGAAAGTACAGTTGCAGCAACATATAAGGTCTTAAGTGCAGAGAACCACTTAGGAAAGCAAGACCTGTATAGCTACCGGATTCAAGGTACTTGATATAGAAAGAGCACATGAATCAGGCATAATTCTGGGAGTGAAAGCAGCTCAAAATAAGATAATATTTAAAGGCCTTAATAAAACTATAAGTGTGATTCAAACCATGAAACAGGAAAAATTACTTTGAGCAATTCCTAAATTACATCTATACCTCCTTCTGATAGTCAAAATGCCTACCATATATAAACATGGCAGAATAAAAATATACAATTAAACTCCATATAAAGGTATTTAATATGTAAAATGATAAAAAGAACAAAGAATATTCCCAAAGTTATGAACATCAGAGCATAAAATAAAGCCTTATAGCAAGCAAATAAATACATTAATTTAATATATTAAAATACTATATAAAAATATGAAACAGGATATTAAAGCTTCATGAACAACATATATATCTGAAAAGCGATGGATAAACATCTGGAGGATGTTAAAATATGATTCATAGAACTCAGAAATTAAGTAAAAATTGAAAAAAAGAAACAAATGGAAAATTTAGTTAAATATAAGAGTAACTCATCATATAAAGCACAGTTAAGAAAAGAAAAATGTAAAGGACAGTTATGAAGAAAAATTAATTTGAAATAAGAAAATTAATAATTTTAGAGAAGATGACAGACTTAAAAATTACTAAACTATAGTTTTCTAAATGCAAAAAAAACTTGACTCATAAATATAAAATGATTATAAGGCAAAAATGTATTCACTATTTCTTTACTACAAGAAGCAGTAAGATGTTAAGACTGGGTCAACGAGTTTTTAAGTAACAGAGATTTATAGAATTTATTAGAAAAGGTGTAACTGAACAGTTTTCTTTCCTTTTTCAGTTTATTGTAGATAATATGCATAAAAACAAGTCCAGATATCATGAGTGTGAAGCTTAAGGATTTTCAGGACCTGAAAATAACCCTCTAAACAGGAGGAAACAGAACATTGCCAATACTACAGAATACTCCAGCCCACTGTTTTCTGGTCACAATCTTCCCTATAAAGATAATGCCTATTTTGAAGCAAATATTAATTTATGTAGACAGTAGTTGTAAAACTATGGTTATTTTAATATATATGCATAAAAATCTACCATTTCCATGTGTCAGTTATAGGAACTTGATAAACATGTACAATTTTGTAACCACAATCAAATTATAGAACATTTCCATCACCCTCAAAAGTCCCCTCAAACACTATGAAATCAATCATGTCCATATACCTCCAATTCTGGGAACTAGCATGTGATATAACTGGAATCACAATGTATGCAACTTTCTGAATTTGGCTTCTTCCACTTAGCATAATGTATTTGAGATCCATCTGTATAGTTGAATAAATCAGTAGTTTCCCACCCTTATTTAATGGCTATTTGTAGTCTTTGTACACATGTACTATAATTATCTTTTCCATTTTCTCGTGGATGGACATGTGGATTATTTCCAATTATGGAATATAAACAATGTCATACAGGTTTCATGTGAACATATATTTTCATTTCTTTGTATAAATAAAAAAGTGTAAGATGAGTGGGTCATAGGGTAAGTGGTTTCAATTCCTAAGAAACTGTTAGAATTTTTCTAGAATAGCTGCATCAATTTGTGTTCCTTCCAGGAATGTTTGAGAGTTTCAATCGCTCTGCATACTTGTAAGTGCTTTGCATTATAAGTTATTATTACACGTTTCTGTTCTAGGTATCTTAATCTGTGTCTGAGAACACAGTGTGTTATTAAATTGTACTTCCCTATTGATGAATGGTAATGAGTTCTTTTCCTGGGCTCAGTTGCCATCTTGTTTTTCTTTTCTTTAATCTTCATATTATTGAGTCTTGGGAGTTATTTTTAATATTATGAATACATGTTCTTTGTCAATAGCTGTTTAGCAAATATTTTCTCCAATTCTCTGACTTGTTTGCTCATTCCCTCATAGTCTTTTACAGAGCAGATTTTAATATTTTGGACTACAATGTACCTAGTTTTCTCTGGTGGCTAATGTTATTCGTATCTTATCTAAAAAATGGTACTAGAACATGGTCACACAGACGTTCTCCTATATTTACTTTAGAATTTTTATGGTATTAGGTTTCACATTAATGTCTAAGTTCTATTCTGGAGACATTTATATATGGAGCAAATGATGCATTAATGTATCCTTTTTTGGCAAAATCTATTCAAATTTTTCAGGCCATTTTTTTAAAATACTATATGTCCATTATGGATATTCCTTAACATCTTTGTGAAAGATTAATTGGCCATATGTGTGTGAATCTATTTTAAACTCTCTAATTGGTTACACTGATCTAGGTATTTATCTTTTCACCATTACCACATTCTGTTGATTATTTAGCTTGATGACAAGTCCTGAAATCAGCTTATAAGAGTCTTCCAACTTTATTTTTCTTTTTCAAATTTGTTGACTAACTTAGTTCTTTCATTTTTTTTCTAAAGTATAACATCACCTTCTAAATTTCTGGAAAATAATAAGTTTTAATTGGAGCTCCCTTGAAACTAAAGATCAGTTTTGGATTGTATTTTTCAATAGATTGCTCCCAATTAGGCTGCCTAGCAATATGGTATTTCTTTATATGCTTTTTTATTTTATTTTTGATTCCATAGTCAATATTCCATATATACGTTAGAATGTAAGGGTTTGGGATCTAATAGCCATGTATTATTCAAAAATTTTACAAGAGTTCCTTATTAACATGGCAAAGTACTAGTCTGAATAATAATATTCTAATGTTTTACCACATAAAATATTACAGTTATCTCTCTACTTCCACATATTCTGTTAATACTTTTTATCCATAAATTTATAATATTCATACCTTATCTAGTCTTTGAAATTCTCAATAAGCATGAACTTTCTCATACCACTTAAAAGTGTAGCACTTGACAATTTAAACAAGAGCCTAGTCAAATTTATTAAAGAACTATGAATTCTGTCATGATATATTTAATATTATTTAATTGCAAACATGATTATGGGAATTTTGAGAAAATTAAACCAGTTTTATTCCAACAAAGAAATAACTGGATTTCAGGGTTTTAAGTTATTAACTTAATGACACATAGCTAATAAGTATCAGAGCTAAATCTATGTAATTATGATTAGATTTCTTCTCCAATCTTATGCCATATGATTTTCAATGAGAGTTCTTTTTCTACCAGAGACAAAAATGCATTCAATGTAATCATTTTTATCATATAGCTTATTGTTCCAGAAACATTCACTTGTTTACAACTGGAAAAAAATCATCCTGCAGATCTTCTGTCCCAAAAGATAAGGTGTTTTCTCCATGGGGCATCCCTTGTGGACTTGAAGAAGAGCTTGATAAACTTATAAAAGAATCCAAATGCATCATACTCCTAGAGTTTCTTAAGTGAGCAGTTCAGTTCCACAGGTAAAAACAATGGATTTTCATCTTTAATACAATATTTTAGAAACTATAAGCTTGAATCTCCAACTAGAGTTTATACTTTAATTAGAGATTGGGTGTTCTATTAGAGTTGCATTAATAATTGAACTGTATGCCTTCCACAGAAAATCAGGGAAAATAGAAAGGGCTCCCACAATATTTAGTTCAATAGATGTAAATTTGTTATTTGCTCTAATAAAAATAATAATCAGAAACAGGGACACTAGGAATAAAGGACTACATTTTTATATTAGTAATTTTTTAAATGGAGGGATTAACTTTCCACTGTCCATTTGGTATATGCAAAAATAATTATTTTTCTGAGAGAGGAACATAAATATGTTTAAGACTATTTTACTATTTAGTTAATTTATTTTGAGATAATGGTAGTTTTTGCTTATTTTAATTTTATTGTCTAATTTATCTTGATGGTTTTTAAAAAGAATTTCAATAGGTAAAGGTATTATTCTGTGTTGTTTCTTGGTGATAAATTTCCAAAATATTGGCAGGTTACAATAAGATAACAATATGGTTGAGTGGAAATACCTTAGACTCTGGAATTAAGAAATCTTGACTTGAATCCTGGTTCTGCTATTAACTGTCTATTAATTGTCGATTTTTGTTCTAGAATTTTCATAGGTTCAAATGAACATTTTTTTGTAACCACATATTAATGAAACCATTAACGTTGCCTATTAAAAAGTTTTTCACTTAGAACTGGGAAATTAAAGGCCTGTTCCTTACTTCTCATTGAAGTCATTTTAAGCTGATTTGCTCCTTCTCTTCTTGACATATGAACATCTCAATATGACAAAACCTTAGTGTATTTCATGTCATAGAGATAAATTATTGAGGGTCACTGAATACAACAGAGCCTAATTCATGGCAAATGCTTTACTCCTTTAAAGCTAGGAATATACAACTGACAATTAATTAAGAATAGGTTAAACTCTTTGGTCTTTGACATGCTAAAGAAAAAAAAATGTTACCATCAGGAAATCTCACTCTAAATATAGTGGATCTTGAATTTGCAAGTTGTACAACTAAAGTTTTCAGTGCATATAGAGATGCCACTTTAACATTTTGTTTTGTTTTGTTTTGTTTTGCTTTGTTTTTGTCATGCACTATTCTCTCTTCACACTCCACTAAGTGAGAGACATTCTGAATGCCAAGAGAAAAATAACAGAAATCAAACTCTCCTTTGTGGCAAATATTGTGATTTAATTTTTTCAGCAATAGCTTTTGCAAACAATTTTAATTGTGATCAATGGGTGATGTATAATTCATAATTATTTCAGAGTCTACATAAACAAGTATAAAGCATTAATGAAATGGTCATGATGTCTTCTTGAGAGAAATATGTCTCAAAAATCCAGCCAAGGACATTGCAGGGATTGTGAACATATGAACAGAGAAAAGACATATATTGTCATTAAGTTAAAATTTGAACAAAAATAATAGTGGTACAAGAAGTTGCAAAGGATAAAAATTGGTAATTTAAAACTATTTATTTAAAGAAACACAAAAAGATATTGTTGCATCTACTTTCAGGTTACCTTCTGTTGCTAGGGTCATCACTGTTCCTGAAAGAGAACTGGAATGGAATCCTTGCCAGGGGAAACCATTTGGTGTGAAAAAAAGCCCTGTAGGAGAAGTTGAAATGTTAACTTATCCCATATTTAAGTCATCAGAAAACATTTTAAAATCAAATAATTTTCACATTGTTCCTCATTTATATTTAGTATAATCTTGTGATGTGAAATGTGGTTCCTCATATTTCCTAATTATGACTATTTTAAAAAAGGCATTTCATGCCAATTATAACAAATTTAAGATTAGCAATCAGGTGTGTACTTTCTATTATAACATTTCTGGATATAAAAATCACAATATTCTTTCATCTTTGTGATTTTAATATGATGAAATGTAAAAACTAGTGATAGAAATCTTAACAAAAAATGAACTGGAAAACATAGCACATAGATTCACAGGTTTTTTGGCTGTTTGTTTTTTTGTTTTACCTGGCTCATGTGGACAAAATTGAATGAACATTTCTTCATTTTTAAACAGAAAAATGCATCCATTTGAGTCAAATTTCATTCACTCCTTATCTCATCACTGCCTAGGATATCATTAAGCCTCTCCAAGTGGAAAAAAAAATGATGATTTAATTGGGCAGTCTATTTTAGTGGAAAGTTACGTGGAGCACCTATAAATGTTCATTGCAATATAAGTGTTGCAATCAGATTTGGAGCCGTACAGTATTCCATTGAAGAATGCGACTGAAGTCACCATGTTTATTTTGAGGGGTTTCAGAGATAACATTGAGCTGAAAGTTAACCTGTTTTTATTATTTCTATTGATCTACATCTTCACTTTGATAGGAAATTTGGGACTGGTTGTGTTGGTCATTGGGATTCCCAGCTCCACAACCCAATGTACCATTTTCTGAGTGTGTTGTCACACTTGGATGCCTCCTATTCTTCATTTGTCACCCCCAAAATGTTGGTCAACTTCCTGGCAGTGAATAAAGCCTTTCATTTCTTGGGTGTGCAATACAGATGTTTATTGTTGTTACTTTGGGGATTATTGACAGTTTTCTGCTGACTGCAATGGCTTGTGATCGCTATGTAGCAATCTACAATCCACTGCACTATTCAGTTAATATGTCACCCGAGTCTATGTGCCACTTATCATTGCTTCTTATCTGGGCAACATTTGGTGTGGTACTATACACTGTGGCCACTTTTAGCTTATCCTTCTGTGCATCCAATGAAATTAAGCTTGTGTTTTGTGACATCCCTCCACTTCTTGCTATTTCTTGTTCTGACACTTACATCAACCAGCTTCTTCTCTTCCACTTTGTGGGTTCTGTTGAGATAACTGCTATACTTATAGTCCTGATGTCCTATGCTTTCATTCTGATGACCATTCTGAGGATGCGTTCTACTGAAGGGAGGCAACAAGTCTTTTCCACCTGTGGCTCTCACCTAACTGGAGTGTTAATTTACCATGTGACAATCCTCTGCATATATGTGAGACCAAGGTCCAGTTATGCTTTAGACCATGACATGATAATGTCTATATTTTACATTATTGTGATTCCAATGCTGAATCCCATCACTTACAGTTTGAGGAACACAGATGTTAAAGATGCAATGAAAAAATTGTGTCAGAGAAATTGGTTCATAAGTAAAGTACAAATTTAGCATTGAGTAAAACTGAAAAGAATGTAGAAGGTCAGTACATATCTCTCTGGTGAGAAACAAGGGAAGTAAATGTCTTCTTTTTAGTTAATACTGTTTACATATCCCAGAATATTTCCAAAGAAACATTAATCAGCCCTCCAATGCAATATTTTACAAATGTAGGTAAATTGTGTCAGCTGTGTGCCTATGGCTATGTTCAAACTGATTCATATTAAATATTCATTGATAAACTCATGTTAATATTGCTAGTCTTTGTGTAATTTGATTTTTGTTACATATAATTAGAGGCCATGTACTCAGTGTTTGATAGTTTTATATAACCTCACATTGTTTATAGTAAGTCCTTGGCTTTTATTATGAAGTGAATTGTTCTTCCTGAATCCCTGTGAATGACCTCCCAAATGCTATTTATTTATGCCAGTGTACTCAGTCTCTCTGATCTATCCTCTGGAGATGTCATTTGCAATGTTTGGATCAACAATAAATTTTTTTTCACTCCATTATTTCCTTCCTACTGTCCAGTCACAAAAAACTGATTAGATCCATTCTGAATATCCCCAAAATATATTGATGATGTGATAATATTTGTTGAGCATATATAATTAATGCTCTGGGAAAAAAAGCAAATAAAAGTATATTTTAAGCCTTATTTAGTCTGGTTTGTTAAATTTTTTCTAAGTTTTGTTGACTTGAAGACATATTAATTGTAGAAATTTGTTTGTCTTTAATGAAATTCCCTGTTTCCCAGCAGAAATACTTAGCCAATGTCTCCACCAGATCAATCCCATCAGAAAAAACTTATCAAATATTTTATTCTGAATTATGAAGTTAAGATACAATCCAATATTTTTCAAGACCATAATTGCTATTAAATTTTGCAAACAGAATTCATACAATTCTATTGGAACAGCCATGTTTTATTGTGTGCTGTAGGTAAACACTCAAAATTCCTCTAAAAACAACTACAAACAAATTTTCAAGGACAAAACACTGACTGTAATGTGGATAACATGTGGCCCTATAAAGAAATTAAGCTACTGGGGAACCAGGCCCCTCCTGTTCTGGTAGCTGTGCGAGAGCAGCTGCCAGTTCCTGGGGAAGCCATTAGGTTGCGTCTGCCCAGCTGCTTCTGTGCAGCTGCGGCAGCGCTGCGATTTTACAATCCTGAAGAATTTCCTTTTTAAAATTATTATTATTATTATTTTATTTTTTAGCCGCCTGCAGTAATAAATTCCATTACGGGAACCCAGAAACTTTATAAAGGGAAATAGTTTGTATTCTGTGGAGTGTAATTTTGTGTATGAATTATGTTTAAAAATAGGAAGAGTTTTCAGAAAGGCTAATAGGGTTAATTACTGATACATTTTACGTAAGCAGTAATTCTTTTAGTATTATAATTTTTTAAGCATTTCTAGTGATTACACTAGAAAAGACAAGTTATACTTTTTCATGAATTAATTCATCATTAATTACAAAATGAATGATATAAATGCATGATTCTTAAATGAAAAATAGGTTACTTAATTTTTATATAGGCAATGTAACAAGTTTTTGCTCTAGAAAACTTATGGTTAATTTGTTATGGAGATACAACTTCAGATACCTTCATTTCATCAAGTAAAATAAAGTGATGTGCAAAGTTAGTAAGAAATAATAATAGTGGTGCTATTGGAAGAGGAATCAAGTATAGGAAATATTTAACAAAGATGGAAGACTTAACAGTTTGTAAGCTTTAAGCAAAATACTTTTGACATCATATACACAATAATGAGCGTATGTTCAACAAAGTTTGTGAATGCTGACTTCCCCAAAATTTAACTGAAACTCACATAAAATGCTATGATGATAAACTTTGTGAAATTAGCCTTTAGATAATGTGACCATATGAAGACTTTAGTTATTTTTGTTTACTGGAATAAAACAAGATTTTTTAAAATGCCTTAGTAATTTGCCTGTAGGACAGAAGCATATATTTTTTTCCCCATTTGTAGCATATAATCAATAATTGGCCTGATATCCAGGCATTGTAGTTTGTAAGAAAAAGCAAATTAAAGGCACAATTTAATACTCCTATAGTTGCTTAGAATTTTGGGAGCATAAGCCTTCTTTAAAAATCAGTATGCTTTTCTTTTTAAATATATTTTCAGAAGTATATCAATTCTCTCAGGTCATTAAGTTAGTATTATACTAAATTATAAGTAAATATCACTTGGGTGACCTATATAATATAATATAATCCCAAAGAGTACTAAATTGCATCTTGGTACAACCTTGGAGAGATAGCCATTCTACCTGAGTGTAAAATCAGGTATAAATCCAGTAAAGAAGGTTTAGTGAATTTTAGATAAGTAGGAGGCTATCTTCTGGTTCTTTTTTTGTGAAAAAATCTAATTTAGTGTGAAGAGATAAGAAATTTCATGTGAAGGCGTTTAGCCATCTAAATTAAATTACCTACTCATGCACAAAACTCCCTCCCAAAGACTGATTCCAGGTACCTCTCCTCAAATATTTGTGAATAAAATGTAAGAAAAAACAGTCTTGTCAAATTGAACAAATAGCAACAAACAAAAAAATGAAATACAACTTTTCATATGAACTCTACAGAAGTCCCACATATTCAACTTTCCCCACAGGTATTTCCATTTCAGAAAGGATCCTAGCTCGTGTTGGTTTTTATTACACTGGTGTGAATGACAAGGTCAAATGCTTCTTTTGTGGACTGATGCTAGAAAACTGGAAAGGAAATGCTATTGGAAAGCATAATCAGCTGTCCTAGCTGTAGCTTTATTCAGAATCTTGTTTCAGTTACTAGTATATTTCTCCAGTAAAAAACAGTTTTGCACATTCATTATCTCCAACTTTTGAACATAGTGGCTCATTCAGTGGTTCTTATTCCAACTTTTCACCAAATCTTGTTAATTCCAGAGTGGTCAAAGACTTCTCTCCTTGAGTACTAATTTGTACAGTTATGCAATGAGTCCTGAAGAAGCCAGATTTCTTACAATATGTGGCCATTAGCTTTTTTGTTACCATCAGAATTGGCAAGAGCTGTTTTTTTTTTTTTTTTTTTTT
>JAQZBX010034956.1:0-24771 GCA_029593785.1 Cabassous unicinctus
ACCATTCTGAAAATCCTAGGTCCCTTAAGAATGATGGTAAATCTACTCTGCCTGTGCTCTATACATGAACCAACACAGCCTGGAAGACAGCACACATGTTTACAACATGGTTACTAAATATTTTAAGCCCACTGTTGAGACCTACCGCTCAGAAAAAAGATTTCTTTCAAAATATTACTGCTCACTGAGGATGCACCTGGTCACCCAGGAGCTCTCATGAAGATGTACAATGATATTGTTGTTTTCATGCTAATGTAGTGGAAACAGCAGGAGAACTAGAATTAGAAGTGGAGACTGAAGATGTGACTGAATTGCTGCAATCTCATCATAAGACTTGAAAAAATGAGTAGTTTATTCTTAATGCATGAGCAAAGAACGTGGTTTCTTGAAATGGGATCTACTTCTGGTGAAGATGTTGCGAACATTGCTGAAATGACAACAAAGGATTTAGAATATTACAAAATTTAGTTGATAAAGCAGTGGCAGGGTTTGAGAGGACTGACTCCAACTTTGAAATAAGTTTTACTGTGAGTAAAGGCTACCAAATAGCATCACATGCTACAGAGAGAAATCTTTCATAAAAGGAAGAATCAATTGGTGCAGCAAACTTTATTGCTGTCTTATTTTAAGAAATTGCCACAGACATCATGCTGAAACTTAAATTCAAATCCTATCCAGATTAATTAAACTTCCATCCATTCAAAAGATAGAGTAATTGTAGAGTATATTGTTTATGCATGTGCTACATGAGGCATTGATATCCACCTGCTGTTCTATTTCATGGATTTAAATATATTTCCAAATTTAAACAATGGAACAATTCTACCTGGGAGACTTTGTAAAGAAACTTGAATTAAATTTAGAGAAAGATTAAATCCCTTACATTCATTTAATTTAATGCAGTTTAAGTGTCTGGATAATCACCACATCTAAAGGGATAGCTGGTTTAGTTTTGTGATTTAGCTGAAATTTTAAGCAGTGAAAAGGTGTGATAATCACTGGAGAATATCCTTTCCCCTGTTACATAGCCTAATTTATACACGTTCCTTTCAAGCTGAAGTTGAAACTAGCTTTTGTATTTTCTTTTGTTATGTATATATTTATATCTGCTCTTAGTCACATAGATTGAATATATTGAACATAGAGTCTTTTCTAGACAGTAAGGTCCTGTACAAATGTCTCCAGCTCTTCCCTATAATCCTCATTTTACACTTAATTGTTTTTTGCCACTCTGGTTCATGTATTGTTATCCCAATTGTGTCTTTTTCCTTTGCGTGATTTTTAAAAAAAATTGTTTTGTATGCAAATAAGTGGTTCAAAAATGTAAGGAAAGCAGAATATTAAGTGAAAATTTCCACATCCTTGCCTCCCATTTGCCTAGTTTTCCAGCTCCCCCGATCTCTACATATTCTTGCTGTGTCATGTATCTTCTTCGTTTTTATGCAACTGTGACTCGTAATTCTTTAATACAAATGGGGTACCATATTTTCTCACTCAATAATATATCTCAAAAGTCTTCCTTTATTATTAACATAAGCAAATTCATAGAGTCAGAAACCAGAACGTAGGTTATGAGAGGCTGGGCTCAGAATAAGGAATTAGGGAGTTAATGCTTAAATTGTATAGAGTTCTCTTTGGGTTGATGGGAAAATTTTGGTAATTGATGGTGAGGATGGTAGCACAACATTGTGAATGTAATAACAGCACTGAATTATATATTTTAATTGGCTTAAAAAGGGTAAATTTTAGGTCGTGTATATCTTACTAGAATAAAAAGTTTTTTTAAAACCTTAGAACTGCACAACACAAACAGGTCCCTAATGTAAACTATGGACTATAGTTAATAGTACAATTATAAAAACGTTCTTCAATTGTAAAAATCGAACACACCAATGCAAGTTGTTAAATATAGGGTGGTATGTGGAAATTCTGTATTTTCTGCATGATTTTTCTATAAATTTACAACTTCTTTAATTGAAAAAAAAAAAATAGAGAAATTGAAGAGAGTAAATACGGCTAACTGACAAAGCTTTAATTTATGCCAGCTGGCGAAGGAGAAATGTTTAGAGAGTCCAATTCCAGTATTACAAAGCAGGGCAAAGAAGGGTGGGTTTGGAGCTGAGAGGCAGTTGACAACTGACATACCACCCAGTGCTATAAAAAAATTCTTAAAGAACCTTTGGGTTTTAATTCTGTACTACAGAGTTATCTTAGAATGTAATACAGCAAATACATGGAGTTAAGCACAGTGTTCCCAAACTTTAAGAATCACCTGGGATCTTTTTTACAATACGGATTCTCAGGCACATCCTCTGGAGATTCTCATTCTATAGGTACTGAGTTGGAACCCCATATAATCTGTATTTTTAACAAGAGCCCTGGGTAATTCCTGTCATTGGGCAAATTTGCAGACACTGGGTGAGGAAATATTTCCCTCAGTATTAAAGTAATAATTGCTTCCTGATTTTTAATGTGTGTGTAATTTTTGCTGAGCTCTTTGTTTTAAAAATTTTAAATGTGTATTTAAAAGCTTTGAGGAATACAATAGGACAGATACTTTAATTACAAAAAAAAAAAAAAAAAGTCTTCCTTCATTAATGAGAACATATTATTAGAGCTTAAATCTATTTTTATTGAGATAATCGTAGATTCACATGCAGTTGTAAGACATAATATACACCCCTGAATTCAGGGGCAGTGACTAGAGAAGGAGGATGGTCCATTGATGGGCCCTTAATATTGATGACTGTACTTATGAATCTTTACTCTTGAAATAGAAACTTAGCCTAGTATATAGGGTCCCTAAGAATTACCTCCTGAAGAGCCTCCTTGTTGATCAAGTGCGGCCTCTCTTTAAGCTGAACTCAGGGTAGAAATGCATTACTTTCCCCTAAGTGTGGTACATGACTCCTGAGGATTAACTTCCCTGGCACCAGGGATTACTACTAAGTACCAACTAGCAATGCAAAAGGAAAAAGACCTTGAACAGAAGGGGGAAAATTTAAAGACAAATGAGTTTACATGGCTAAGAGACTTCAAAGTGAGTTGGACGTCATTCCAGAGGTTAGGATTATGCACGGTTCAGCAGTATCTCATTGACTGCCAAAGTAAATACTGCCTCAAATAGTGGGGCTTGTGAGGGCTCTGGAAACATCCAGACACTATAGTCAGGGCAGATAGCTCAGGAGTTTGATGCCTTGCCAGTGGGCCCTACTTTGGAATTTATGCTCCCCTGTATGACAGAGTTGGACTCAGTTGTGATTTCCCTAAACATGGCTCTTCTGACCCTTCTATTTGAACCTATAATTAGTACTAGGATGGATAGATGTACATCCAAGAGACTAAAATCTTTGGGTTGTCCATGTGCCAGCTGGGCCCTGAATCTCAACGGAATTGCAATACCTACTCTCCAGTTCATTGGCTTACCCAGGACAACTAACAAGGAGATGATGATGTACAATGACCATCCCAAGGAACTGAGAGAATCTACTACTGCAAGCAAGAGAGTCCCATCCATCTGCCCCATGGGATCGAAGCCCCTTCTCAATATAAGAGGTAGAGTGGGCATCACAATCCAAGAATCCTCAGGATTGGGGAATGAACTATGGACTAAAGTAAACTTACTGGTATTCTAATATATAGCAATGAAATAAATTATACATTGATGTTGAGGCAGTGGCCACTGGAGGTTCTGAGGGCAGGGAGAGGGAAAAACAGGTGAAATATGAGGGCATTTTTGGGACTTGGGAATTGTCCTGAATGACCTTACAATGACAGATACAGGCCATTATATATCTTGCCACAACCTACAAAATTGTGTGGGAAAGAATGTAAACTAAAATGTAAACTATAATCCATGCTTAGTGGAAATGTTTCAAAATGTTTTTATCAGTTGTAATGAGTGTACCACACTAATAAAGGATGTTATTAATATGGGAAAATGTGGGAGGTGTTAGGGAGCAGGGCATATGGGAATCCTCTATATTTTCATGTAACGTTTATTTAATCTATCTTTTTGGGAAGCGGGTGTGGCTCAACGATTGGGTTCCCGTCTACCATATGGGAGATCAGGGTTCGCTTCCTGGGGCCTCCTGGTGAAGGCGAGCTGGCCCGAGCGGAGAGCTGTCACAGCAAGATGACGCAACAAAAAGAGAAACAGAATAAAGACAGTAAGAGACGCAGCAGACCAGGGAGCTGAGGTGGTGCAAGAGATTGAGTGCCTCTCTCCACTCCGGAAGGTCCCAGGATCAGTTCCCGGTGCTGCCTAAAGAGAAGACAAGGAGACACAGAAGAAAACACAGAGAGCAGACAGCGAGTGCAAAAACGAGGGGGTGTGGGTGGGAGAAATAAATAAATCTTTAAAAATATATATATCTTTTTAAAAATAAATATATTTAAAATAATTATACAGAGAGATCTCATGTGCACCTTATTCATTTTTCTCCGTGATAATATTTTGCAAAATTGGAACAACATCACAACCAGGATATTGATGTTGATACAGTCCATCATTTCATAACCTTCCTTGTGAGTCTTTTAGTGCTGTTTTTTTAATTTTTGAAAATTAATATCAAAACACCAGTTCCAAATGCCCTACTTAGTGTCATGTTCAGTTTTAGGACAAGAAGAAAATATATCACTGACCAGTAATACAAAAATACCAAGTTGTTTTGTTTCTCTTGCAGAACTAATGCTAAAGGAGGTCGTCTGGAAGGAATTCAAATGACTGATTTGGAAAATAATTCTGAAACTGGGGAATTACAACCTGTACTACCTGAAGGAGCTTCAGCTGCCACTGAGGAAGGTGAATTTTAAATTGGGTAGAGGAAGGGTGGGATAATTACCTTTTTTTGTGTGTGTGTGCTGGTAGTGGTAGGGAGTGAATGATTTACTAAAAATGTTTTTGAGCCATCATCTTCTATCAGACTCATCACTTGGTCTGAACACAGCAGTTGTACCACTGAATTTGATTGACTAGGACATTGAGCACAGAGGAAGGCAAAATGGATAATTTTTTTTACATAAAAGTCATGTCTTACTAGAAGAGGTATTTGTCGGAGAAAAAATATCTGCTGATAATTTATCTTCTCATTTATAAATTGTATGATGCCACTTCCATAATACCAGGCATTGAATTTTTTGCTGGAATAGGCAGAGATGAATTATATATGCTCAGAGGCCCCAAACAACTAATTAGAATACTAATTGTTAAGTATGTCGTCTCTTAAAGTCATTCTTAATTAATGTCTGTAGATTGCTTTTCTTTTTTTGTAGAAACTTTCAAAGCTTTAAATTCTTTCAAAATCCCTCTATTTCACCGTTAATTACACTTTCTACTATTTCTTCTACTAGTTCTTCCATGTGCATTTTTTAAAATCTTAAAGCATAGAAGATATTTGGTAATTTTAGGTAACAGAAGGTGCTTGAAACAGGCTGTGTGTGTTGCCCTTGCTGTGGCCTTTGTATGTTAGCAGAAAAGAATGTTAACTTTCCTATTGCTATTTTTACATTGAAATTTGTTTTCGTTTCTCAGTGAAACTCTTCCTCCTTTGACCTTTGTGCTCATTTGAATTTCAGTGATTAATGAATTGTAGTCAAAGTATACATACAGTGCCAGTATCTACCTCTGGCTGTCCTCTGTGTAAGGGTGTGTGAGTGGCGGCATTTTCAGCTTTTTTAGTTAAAGAGTAAACATTTTGTTCTTCCCTCTCAGTTGGTGCTCCTGCAGTGGGCAGTAGAAGAGATTACATGGGAAGTATTTTTAAAGAGAAGAGCTGATTGTTAAAACTGTAAGAAGGAAAGATCATCATAAGGGATGAGTAGTAATTAGCCATGTGAGCAATAGTAAACGATGAGGCCAGAGTGGAAGCAGAGGTCACGTAATGAAGAATTACATTCTATGTCCTAGATAGAATTTGGACTTTCTTTTTTATGTGGTCTATGCTAGAAGTGAGATAATGAGATTGTGTTTTAAAATTCCTACTCTAGCTGCATTTTGGAGAATGGAGTTTGGGAGGTGGGGATGAGGTATAGAACTGGGAGCAGGAGACTGGTAAGAAGCGTGTTAAATTAATCTGTGTGAGAGATGACGTGGACGTCTTTCTGGCCTCTAACTCCTAGATTCCAATTACGTTAGCAATTTTTATATGTAAACAGCTGGTTAGAATGAAAAAACATTGAAATTTTTGACATCAGATTCATTTCTTATTAAAGCTGGTTATTGACAGCTTATCCTAAATTGGAGAAAGGCATTTACTTGGCAACATTTAGATTCTGTTGTGTACTTTCAAGTCTTTGAAAGTATGGAAATATTTAGGTAGGATTTAGAGCCAAGAGGTTAGTGTTATTCACTAACACATTTTATGTAAGGAGTATTGTGATATAAAGCACCTACAACTCGATAAGAAAAGTTGCTATAAAAATCATTAGTGCCACAGAAGTACATTCTTGTACTTTATTGTTGTCTAAACACCTCTGTTTACTGCTAGAGTCCCAGGGTAAACAATGAGAAAGGTGTCCAGCTTATGAGGCTAGGGGTAGAGAATACAGTAGACAAAAGAAGCTCTGGTCCTCTTGGAATATGCTTTGTTTGTGAGAGACAAGTGGGACCTTGCTCTCGTCAGCAGGAGCCAATTCTCAAGAAACCTTTATTTTCCATACCTGTAAGTGTTGGTAGAAAGTTGAATGGTTTTGTCTTGTATCCATGTTTAGCAAAAACAAGGCTCTTTATTCGAGCAGAATAAATACATAGAGAAAATTTTCTGTGTCAGATCACTGTGGATTTCTCTCTCTTTTGAGGGTAAGGCTGTCTGAAGAAACTAAAGGCATTGTCTAAGGAATTTGGGGCTACTAAAATTGTCTCATGATTGCTCTTGAGCATCAGTAAAATGTGACCTTTGTTTTAGAAATGATGGTCATCAACAGGCCTGTTTCTTTCTCATTGGGACCATTTGGTACAACCTTGTATTAATTAGTCTGCTGTTTAATGTCCTGATACAGAAAAGCTTGTCTTTTTTTCCTTCAGTTATAACCTCAAGAGTTCCTATGGGTAGGCCTATTCCTTTCTTGTTCTGTCTAAAACTGGAGACTGCTCTGATGGAGTTCCTGCACAGATCCCTTTTGATTAAGTCAGGTGCACACAAAACATCCATCCCAGGGAAAATCTGTGGCATGTCTATTAAAAACCTCTTTGCTGGAAGCCCATCTAAGATGAATGCTAATTAAGTCTGATGGCTTGCAATTGCTGATCTCTTTGTGGGTATTGATTATGATACTTTTAATGTAAATTACAAAAACTCAAACAATTGGTTTACACAATAAGGAAAGTTTACCCTCTTACATGACCAGAAGTCTCTCTATAACAAGAAGTCTCACCTAATTGCTGTAGAGCAGTTTCAGGGTTGGAAAATTTAGCTGTTCAAAGCCATCAAGGTTTTTTCCATCTTATGCTCTGCCAATATTCGTAAGATGGCTTAGCTCCCTTCATGGTGGCAAAATGGTTGCTGCAATTCCAAACGGAATATGGAATCAGAACAATATCCTTGGAGTGGGGAAGGATTATTTCATCCTATATATTTGTATTTATCAGTAAGAAAAACCTTTCCCAGAAGCACCTCAACAACTTCCTAACTTCTCCTTATTTCTCATTGGTCAGACTCTTATCATACTTGGCATATTCCAATCATTTGGTACTCCCTGCCACCATCCATTCACTTGGCCATGTGGGAGAGGGAAGATATCTGAACAATATTGAGGCTCTTTTTGAAAGGAGGGAGGCAAATGGATGGGCAAATACAAAGTATCTGCTACACCAAAATAATTTAGTGGTTAATATATATTTTCAAGCCTCTGAAATTTTAGCATCCTTGCATAAGGGAGTTATAACTCATAAGTTAACTTTGGACAATACTGAGCATATAATGGACGCTCAAAATGTGTGGTGGGTGATTGATATAGAAATAGCCTATTTCTTAAGATGCAGGTTTTTTCATATTAACATCTCTGAAGAATCTTATGTAAAATGGATTATTATAATTGCCATCAATGACAGTCAGTTATGTGAAAACCTTGTTTTGACATCTTCTGGTGAGATCAAGAAAGCTCTGCTTTTCAAACTTCTTAAGAGTTGATGAAATATTGTACCTTTCACTAGTTTACTTTTACTGTCATTTAATGCAGTAGGAACATTACAGTGAAGGAGGAAAGGCACAGCCAATTTCTTGTGGCCTATTGCTTAACAGCAGCAATGAAAAAGAAAAATGTGTGCTTACTCCCTATCACCTATTGATGGAAATGGGTGGTGCAGGACCTATTAACCAGGTCAGCAAACTAGCAATATTAAGCTAGAGGACAAGGGACCAATTTGCCTGTCTCATTACATTCACAATGCTAGGGAACTCCTAATCATTCCTGACATTTCTTGGGAAATGTATGTTTTTCTGAATCCTGAGAAACTTTAGATGAAAAATCGTGAAAATGGAAAAAATCGATTAATTCAAGAATTAACTATTAATCTTTTTATTCCACCTTTATGAATTGATTTATATTTACATTTTACATGTCTAGAATCATACAGTATGTAGTACTTTGTGTCTGGTTTCTTTCACTTCGCATAATGTTTTGTGTTTTTTTTGCCTGATATAACATCTTGTGACATAAACACACACTTGTTCAGTTTTAAAGAAAAACAGTCTTATATATGCAATATTACCCATTTCATATTTCACATGAGGTTTTACTAAGTTATAAGGTCATGTCATCTGCGAATAGGGATAGTTTTACTTCCGCTTTTCCTATTTGGATGCCTTTTATATATTTTTTTCTTGTCTCGTTCTAGCTAGAACTTCGAGCAGAATATTGAATAACATTGAGTACGATATTGGCTATGGGCTTTTCATATATATATTTGTATTTATCAGTAAGAAAAACCTTTCCCAGAAGCACCTCAACAACTTCCTAACTTCTCCTTATTTCTCATTGGTCAGACTCTTATCATACTTGGCATAGTCCAATCATTTGGTACTCCTGCCACCATCCATTCACTTTATCATCTTGAGGAATTTTCCTTCTATTCCTATCTTTTGAAGCATTTTTATCAAGAAAGGATGCTGGATTTTCTAATGCCTTTTCTGCATTGATCAAGATGATCATGTGGTTTTTATTTTTCCCTTCAATTTATTTAATACAGGCATTCAGGGCTATAAATTTCCCTCTCAGCACTGACTTCTCTGTATCCCGTAGGTTTTGATAAGTTGTGTTCTAGATTTCATTTGTCTCAATATATTTACTAATTTCATTTGCAATTTCTTCTTTGGCACACTGTTTCTTTAGGAATGTGTTGTTTAGCCTCCACACATTTGTGAATTTACCTCTTTCCTGTCTGTTATTTATTTCCAGATTCATTCCATTATGATCTGAGTAGGTGCTGTGTATAATTTCAGTCTTTTTAAATTTATTGAGACCTTCCATGTGACCTAACATGTGGTCTGTCCTGGAGAAAGATCTCTGGGCACTTGAGAAGAATGTATAACCCGCTGATTTGGGATGCAACATTCTGTATACATCTTGTTAGGTCCTGCTTGTTTATCATATTGTTCAATTTCTCTGTTTCTTTGTTAATCTTCTGTCTAGCTGTTCTGTCTAATGATGTGAGTGGTGTGTTGAAGTCTCCAGCTGTTATTGTAGAGATGCTTATTTCTTCCTTCAGTTTTGCCAGAGTTTGCCTTATATATTTTGGGGCACCCTGGTTAGGTAAATAGAATTTATGACTCTTATTTCTTCCTCATGGATTATCTCTTTTATTAACACATAATGGCCTTCTGTATCTCCTATAACTTTTTTACATTTAAAGTCTGTTTTGTCCAATATTAGTATAGCTACTTGTGTGCTTTTTGGTTACTGTTTGAGTGGAGTATCTTTTTCCAACCTTTCACTTTCAACCAGTTTGTATCCCTGGGTCTAAAGTGAGACTCTTGTAGGTAACATATGGATAGCTCATGTTTTTTTTATCCATTCTGTCAGCCTATATCTTTTGATTGGGGAGTTATGATCTAAAAGTAAGAAATTTATTCTTATTAATCATTCTGGGAAAGAGTACCTAATTAACTACAATACTGTATATTGGCTGTTTAACTGTGGGCCAATATAAAGAAAATATTTTTTAAAAATTTTTAGGTAATTACAGAATTACATATACAGAGAAAATAAGACTCCTGCTCTACAAATAAACATTAACTGTTTTTGAAATAGACTTGGAGAGAACACGATAATCATTTAATCCATTTCTTTGTTCCCAAAACAGTAGGGAAGCATGGAATTAATGAAACAGTAATTCAGAACTATTTGGCATTGAGCAAGAGAAATATTCTATATCAGATTTTTATTTTGTTTTTGTCTGAAGTTTGAATTAATATGTTTTGTCTGAAGTTTGAACTAATATGCAACTCCAATAACAGTAACTACTAGGGTCCACATTTAGAAATGGCTTGAAAAGGAAATAAAAAATATTTCCTCTGGTTTTTTAAACATCAATTTTATTGATACATATTAATAAAGCATACAATCCATTCAAAATGTACAATCCATCCAAAGTGTACATTCAGTGGTATTTTGTATAATCACATAGTGCTGCATTCATTACTTCAGTTATTATTAGAGCATTTTCACTATTCCAATAAAATAAAAAACAGACCGACATAAAAGCTTAATAATCACCTTGCAATCTCTCTATGCTTTCACTGCCATACATAGCTGCTATTGTATTTCCATCTTTTAAAGTATTTGATTTTATCTTTTGTATAGATGCAGTGGAACAATATGTACTACATTTTGTCTAGTTTCTTTCACTTAGTATATTTCCTTTTTTTCTTACTCTTACTAGAGATTATTAATATATTACTATATACCACTGTCCATATTTAGCTTTGGTTCTATTTTTGCCTGATATTAACATCTTGTAATCTTAACATACATTTGTTTAGTTTCAATGAAAAAGTCTTGTATATGCAATATTACCCATAGTCATATTTCACATGAGATTTTACTATGCCATGTTACATTTTTTAGCCTTCCTTCTAGTAATATACATGACAACCACTGTTATACCCATACATTAGCACTACCAGTTACAAACACTATGAAGTGTTTTAACCTTTTCTATTCATTTCCAAGGATTTATGAACAACCTTTTTGACCAGTTCTGCACAGATTAACCCTTACCTTTCTATTCTCTACACTCATTCTGTTTTCTGGTGACCTGTATTCTAGTTATTAACTTCATGAGTTTATACAATATATTTAGTTCATAATAGCTCAGTCATAGAGTATTTGTCCTTTTGTGTGTGGCTTGCTTCACTGAACATACTGTTCTCCAGGTTCATCCAAGTTGTCATGTGCTTCACGACTTAATTTCTTCTTACAGCTGCTGCCCTGGCACTGAGGTATTACTAAAAGCGCTAACTGGAAATGCATTCGGAAAAAGACCTTGACCAAAAGAGGGAAATATTAAATACAAATGAATTTTTATAGCTAAGAGATTTCAAAGTGAGTTGGGACGTCATTCCAGAGGTTATGCTTATGCAAGTCTCAGCAGGATCTCATTGACTGCCCCAGTAAACAGTGCCTCAAATAGCAGGGCTCCTGAGGGATCTGGAGATATCTAGACACTATAAGCAGGGCAGACAAGCTCAGGGATTCAGAACCCTGTCAGTGGGCCTTACTTTGGAATGTATGCTCCCCAGTGTAACACTCATATATAGTTTCCCTACACATGGCTCTCCTGCCCCTTTTATTTGAACCTATAATTAGCACTATACTTGTTCAATAAATGTCCCAGAGACTTAAACCTTTGGTCTCTTCATTTGCTGATTGAGCCCTGGATCTCAGCAGAGTTGCAATACCTACTCTCCCGTTCATTGGACTCACCCAGGGCAACTAACAAGGAGATGATAATGGACAATGCCCATCCCAAGGAACAGAGAGTGTCTGCAACTGCAAACAAGATAGTTACATCCTTCTGGCCCATGGGATCTAATTTTATTTTCTTACATACACTTCCTTTGTCCGCCAGCAGATTGCGCCCTTCGACATACTTCTCAGTTAAGGCTGTTTCGAGTGTGTTTGCTCCAACACCAACCACAGTAGTATCAGAGGATCCTGCCTCTGAGCTTTTCGGGGCCTCATAATTCAAAATTTCTGGGAGGCTCTTCTCTAGGCTTTGCTGGCAGCCTCCTCCCTTTTCCTGGGTAGGAAGTAATTCCACTCATCTCTGTGTTCTCAAGAACCAGTTTTGGTCGGTAGGGAGCATGCCTGAGAGGGTCAAATCATTTTAGTCCTGTGCCGGTTCCTAGGGCAAACAGTGGCGCTGCCCCTCATGATCTGGAAATCCTGGTGGGACACAGTAGACCAAATTTGTTGGCCAAAAGCTGAATCAGCCTTAGGCTGTGTCCCTCACTCTACCATTTCCTGGGGAGGTGGATCCCTTCGGCCCCCTCTCTCTATAACTTCCAGCCTGAGGCCAAAGAATTCAAACCTCTCTGCTTCTAGGGTGGGGAAGGGTGCCAATGGCTGCAGCTGCAGCTTCTATTCACCGTCTTTCCTTGAAGATTTTTTTTCCTGTTCCCCTCTCTCTTCTGGATGGTGTCCAGCCTTCCCCTGATGTCCTAAACCCTAGAACATTTTTTCCAGGCCATTTTGCCTGTCCTGTAGCTATTTTTATGGGAGGAAAGAGAGTCCAGTGTCTTTCTAATCTGCCATCTTCCCAGAAGTCAAGTACTGTTAATTAACCTTAATCAGCATGGAAACATTACTGGTTGTAGGAATCTTCCTACATCAAGCAGAAAGTTAGAATTGTAAATGCTGGGAATTACAAGTTAAGGTTAACAGGATCATGTTGGAGAGAAGTGTTTGTAATCAAACCAGTCCTGTTTTCGTTTTATACGTCTTGTCTGCTGCTAAGTAAATATTGATGAGTTTATACATAGTATGTTTTATACCAATCCTATAAGTGGTATTCCAGGAAATAAGTTTTGGATAGGAAAATATAAGTATTACATTGGCTTTTTTTTTTTTTCAAGGAGGTTCTGGGGATTGAACCTAGGACTTCTTGTACGTGGGAAGCTGGCGCCCAAGCACTGAGCTACCTCGGCTCCCCTTAAGTTTACATTTTTGAAAGGTGATTCTATACAGTATTGTAAAGCTTGCTGAGTTCTGTTAAGTTATATGAGTACTAACTCAACCAATAATGTTCACAGGTATTTTTCAGCATTTGAGTATTCACTCTAAATTACGGTTCTTTGAAAATACTGCTAATTAAACAGTTTTTAAAAAGGCATTCATATAATAATAAAGTGAAACATGTTGGAAATAATTAAAGCATAACTTATGATTTGGGGGAATTCTGAGAATGTCAGAAAATTCCAATTCCTTGTTCATAAATCCCAATGATTAATAACTGTTAGGAATTCACAGAATTTCAAGAACTCAGTGTAATTTGTGTTTTTGGCAACAATCCCATGGAAAGCCACAAGGGGGGAGTAAGGCTTCATAGAAGCAGCCAATTTTGTTCTCTATATGAGAAAGATTACTCTACTTTTTTAGGGAAAGGAAGTTTTTTTTTTTTTTTTTTGCTGAAGATGAAAATGATTTCACAAATGTCCATACATCCAGCCTATGGTAGAATAAAAACTTTTGTAAATAATTTACTTTAAATAAGTAAGCATGTATGTATATATATATACACACACACATATATATGCTTTATATATATATATTTAGCCTTAAAACAAGAATAAGACTAATGCACACGTTAAATCATCAGTTCTGAGTTTCTGCAAACATCAGGGTGTAGGGTCACTGTATTTGATACTTTCTGTGGATTATTTTATTTACATAAGGGTATATATCATTCTGTGTTTCAGTGTATTTTTTAACAAATCAATTTTATTGATATATGTTAAGCATACAATTCATCCAAAATATACAGTCAATGGTATTGATGTAATTATATAGTTGCTCATTCATCCCTTCAGTCATTATTAGAGCATTTTCATTATTTCAATAATAATATAATAAACAAGAAAACTCTTATCCTCTCAATCTCTCTGTATTTCCCCTGCTGTATATAGCTGCTATTTCTAGCTATTCTTGCACAATTATTTATTAAGCAGTTTTATTGAGATATATTCACATACCATATGATCTATCTAAAGTGTATAATCAATGGCTTTTAATATAATCACAATGTTGGGCATTCATCACCACAAATAATTTTTAAAATATTTCATTACTCCAAAAAGAAAAATTCCACACCCCTTAGCATGCCTTCCCTAGCCCTACATAACCACTAATCAAATTTCATCTTTATAAATTTATTTATATTTACATTTTATATAAATGGAATCATACAATATGTAGTACTTTGTGTCTAGTTCCTTTCACTTAGCATAACTTTTGTTTTCTGTTTTGTGTCCATTCTCTGGGCAATTCTCTGTCTGTTTCCTGCCCTCTCTTCTCATCCTTCTCCAGTCTTCACTGAGATTCGATCCTGGGGACCTCCGATGTTGGAGAGAGTCGTTCTGCCACTTGTGCCACCTCAGTTCCTGTTTTTTTTGGCACGTCTCGTCTTGGCTCTCCCCTGTGTCTCTCTCCTGTTACATCATCACCTTGCTGCGTGGCTCAGCAGGCCTGGCATGCCCACGCGCAGGCGCGCAGGGCCTGGCAGCACACCCGTACACAAGGCCTGGTGGCACGCGCGCCTTCTACATTTTTTTAAATTTTACCAGGTGGTCCCGGGGATCGAATCCCAGGTCCCTCCATATGGCAGACAGACACCCAACCATTTGAGCCATATCTGTCCCCTATTTATCCTTTTGTGTCTGGCTTTCTTCACTCAATATAATGTCTTCCAGGTTCATCCATGTTGTCATATGCTTTACAACTTCATTTCTTCTTACAGCTGCATAATACTCCATCATGTGAATACACCACAGTTTGTTTATCCATTAATCCATTGATGGACATCTAGGTTGAGTCCAGCTTTTGGCAATCGTGAATAATGTTGCTGTGAACATCGGTGTGCAGATGTCTGTTCGTGTCACTGCTCTCAGTTCTTGTGGGTATATACCCAGTAGTGGTGTTGCAGGGTCACATGGAAAAAATGTATTCAACTTCTTTAGGAACTGCCAGACAGTCCTTCATGGTGGTGTATACCATTCTGCATTCCCACCAACAGTGAATAAGTGTTCCTATCTTTCCGCGACCTCGACAACATTTTTAGTTCTCTATCTTTTTAATAGTGGCCCTTCTCATAGTTGTGAAGTGGTATCTCATTGTAGTTTTGATTTCCATTTCCCTAATCATTAGTGATATTGAACATTTTTTCCATGTGTTTTTTTTGCCGTTCATATTTCTTCTTTGGAAAAATGTCTATTCAAGTCTTTCGCCCATTTTTAAATTGGGTCGTTTGTCTTTTTATTGTTGAGTTGTAACATCTCTTTATATATCCTGCATATTAAACCCTTATCTGACATGTGATTTCCAAATATTTTCTCCCATTGAGTTGGCTTCCTTTTCACCCTTTTGATAAAGTCCCATGAGGTGCAAAAGTGTTTAATTTTGAGGAGGTCCCATTTATCTATTTTTTCTTTTGTTTCCCCTACTTTGGGTATAAGGTCCAAGAAACCACCATCTACCACAAGGTCTTTAAGATGTTTCCTTACATTTTCTTTTAGTAGTTTTATGGTCCTGGCTTTTATATTTAGGTCTTTGTTCCATTTTGAGTTGATCTTGTATCGGGATTTAGATAGGGGTCCTCTTTCATTGTTTTGGTTATAGATATCCAGTTTTCCCAGCATAATTTGTTGAAGAGACTGTTTTGTCCCGTTAACAAGGACTTCGTAGATTTGTCAAAAATCAGTTGACTGTATAGGTAAGAGTTCACTTCTGAATTCTCAATTCTATTCCACTGATCGATGTATCTATCTTTATGCCAGTACCACGCTGTTTTGACCACTGCAGCTTTGTAATGTGTTTCAAGGCCAGGTAGTGAAATTCCTCCCACATCGCTCTTTTTTAGAATGCATTTGGCTATTTGGGTGCACTTTCCCTTCCAAATAAATTTGATAATTGCCTTTTCTATTTCTGTAAATTAGGCTGTTGAAATATTGATTGGTATTGCATTGAATCTATAAATCATTTTGGGTAAGATTGACATCTTCACGATATTTAGTCTTCCAATCCATGAACACGGAATCCCTTTCCCTTTGTTTAGGTCTTCATTGATTTCTTTTAGCATTGTTTTGTAGTTTTCTGCATATAGTTCGTGTACTTCTTTGGTTAAATTGATTCCTAAGTATTTGAGTCTTTTTATTGCTATGGTAAATGGAAATTTTCCCCCAATTTCCCCTCAGATTGTTGAGTACTAGTGTACAAAAACATTACTGATTTTTGCATGTTGATCTTGTATCCTGCCACTTTGCTGAACTCATTTATTAGCTTAAGTAGCTTTGTTGTAGACATTTCAGAATTTTCTAAATTTAGGATTATGCCATCCGCAAAAAATGTGAGAGTTTTACTTACTCTTTTCCTGTTTGGAAGCCTTTAATTCTTTTTTCTTGTCTAATTACTCTAGCTAGAACTTCTAGTACAATGTTGTATAACAATGGTGACAGAGGACATCCTTGTCTTTTTCCTGATCTTAGAAAGCTTTCAACCTTTCCCCATTGAGTACGATGTTGGCTGTGAGTTTCTCATACATGCCTTTTATCATATTGAGGAATTTTCCTTCTAGGCCTATCTTTTTTTTTTCTCTTTTTTTGAAAAATAAAATCGCATTTTTATTTGAAGATTTTTTTCATTTTTATCAAGTTATACCATACAGATAATAAAGTCATAATATGCAAAAACCCTATGTACATGCGTGCATTGAATTTCCATATAGAACATTTCTATTCACCTCAATAGTTCCTTGATAATTTTTTTTTTTTTTCATTCCAAGGAACAAATTTATTTCAATTATAGGTGGTCAATTAATACATTTCACCATTAATAGTTTAATAGTTTAACACTCTATTTACCTATAGTCAAATGTGCATGAAGTTAAAGGGTGAACATGACATATATTTCCTACAAAACAGATATAAGAATAATTTGGTATACAATATTATTCTGTGTTTGTTAGTAAAATTGAATATATGAAATAAATATAAGGTTTGAAAATTGAAAGAAAGATACAACATTGTCTTTTTCCTTAATGATTATAATTGCATACTGGCATAACTAAAATAATTTATTTCATCAATAACATAAATAATTCACTCTTACGTCTAGTCCTATCTTTTGAAGTGTTTTTATCAAGACAGGATGCTGGGTTTTCTTGAATGCCTTCTCTGCTTCAATTTAGATGATCATGTCATTTTTTTCCTTCAGTTTGTTAATGTAGTGTATTACATTGATTGATTTTCTTGCATTGAACCAGTCCTGCATACCAGGAATAAATCCCACTTGGTTGTCATGTACAAGTCTTTTGATATGCTGTTGGATTCGGTTTGCAAGTATTTTGTTGAGAATTTTTGCATTTATTTTCATTAGAGAGGTTGGTCCTTAATTTTCTTTTCTTCTAGTGTCTTTATCTGCCTTTGGTATTAGGGTGATGTTGGGTAATTCCACCCCACCCCCCTTCAATTTTTTGGAAGGGTTTAAACAGGATTCTTTTCTAAATGCTTGGTAGAATTTACCTGTGAAACCATCTGGTCCTGGACTCTTCTTTGTTGGGAGATTTTTGATGATAGATTTAATCTCTTTAAATATGATTTGTTAAGTTCTTGTATTTCTTGTAGCGTCAGTGTACATTGGTTGTGCGTTTCTAGGAATTTGCCCATTTAATCTAGGTTGTCTAGTTTGTTGGCATACAGTTTCTCATAATATCGTCTTATGATCCTTTTTATTTTTGTGGAGTCATTTGTAACTCCCTCCCTTTCATTTCTGATTGTATTTATTTGCATCTTCACTTCTTTGTTAGTCTAGCTAAGGATTTGTCAATTTTATTGATCTTTTCAATGAACCATCTTTCGGTTTTGTTGATTTTATCTTTTTGTCGTTCTTAATTTCATTTATTTTTGCTCTAATCTTTATTATTTCTTTCCTTCTGCTTGCTTTGGGATTGGTTTGCTGTTCTTTTTCTAGTTTCTCTAGTTGTTCAGTTAGATCTTTGAGTTTAGCTTTTTCTTCTTTTTTAATATAGGCATTTAGGGCCATACATTTCCCTCTCAAGAGTGCCTTGTAATTTTTTTTGCTGATGTTTAGGCATCAGACTAGGATGGTAGTTTGCTCACATGTCCAATTTCTCTCTCTTTCGTCTGGATTTAGTGGCAGGAAGCTGTGTGTTGTTACTCCTGCTCTTTGATTCTTGGTTCAGCCTGGATCATTAGTATTGTCCCAGTTACTTGCTCAAAACTGGGCTCTGGACTCAGTAATGGGTTGCAGACTCGCTTCCTAGGGCCTTGGGGAGGGAGTCCATATAAGGGCAGAAAAAGCCCCTCTTATTGTTTTCTCATGTGCAATTCCTTGGTCTGCCAGCAGATGGTGCTTTTTGGAAGCCCCCTCTGTTCAGTGCCTGGTCAGAGTGTTTGCTGCAACTTAGACTGTATCAATGTGATAGAGGTCCCTGCCTGGAAGTTAAGAGCCTTGTAATTCAAACTTTCTCAGAGACACTTCTCCAGCCATCTCTGGCAGCCCCCTCCCTTTTCCCGGGTAGGAAATAATTCCACTCCCCTCTGGGTCCTGGACAGTCAGTCCTGGTTAGTAGAGAGAGTAGTGGGTCAGGTCTGTAAAAGTCTGGATCTTTTAGTCCCTTGCTGGCCCCCAAGGCAAACAGTGGCACAGCGCCACCCAGCCTGGAAGCAGACCAGATTTTTTGGTCAAAAGCTGAGCCAGTCTTTGGCTGTGTCCCTCTCTCTCCCCTTTCCTGGGGAGGTGCTTCCTCAACAATCAGTCCCAGTTAGAAGAGAGGGAGATTGAGAGGATCAGATCTTTCCAGTCCCTTGCAGGCTCCCAGGGCAAGCAATGGTATGCTCCCACCCGGCCTGGACGGGCTCCTGGGACACAGCAGACTAAATCTGTGGGTCAGAAGGTAAGTCAGCCTTAGGCTGTGTCCATCTCTCTCCCATTTCCTGGGGTAGTGGATCCCTGGAACCCTCTTTGTCTGTAGCTGTTCAGAGGCCTGAGAATTTTAAAGTGTCTTTATTGTGGCGGAGGGTGTGGGCAGTAGCAGCAGCTGGTTTCAGCTCACAGTTTTGCCGGTGCGATTTCCCTCCTTTGTCCCTCTCTCTTCTGGGCCTTGTCCAGCCTTCGCCTGGTGTCCTAAACTCTAAAAGATCTTTTTCCAGGCTGTTTCGGCCTGTCTTCTAGCTGTTTTTCTGGGAGAGAAGAGAGTCCTGTGTCTCTCTAGTCTGCCATCTTCCCAGAAGTCTCGTTGTAGTTTATGTATTTTTGTATTTTGTTTGAGGATAGTCTCCTCTAATGAAATTAGAGCAAAGAGTTGTAAGACACGTTCCCTCCCCTTTTCTATGGCTTCCGTTTTGTGCTTTGTGTTATCAGGGAGGCATCAGTCAAAGGTATTTCTTTAAGTTGAAAAATTTTGGGATTACTGTCTGAAAAGTATAATTAGCAAAATAAATCATTAGCTTTTTAAAATATTCCAAAGTTATTTGGGGACGTTTGCTTCTTTATTCCTGACCCATGTACAAGGTGCTAACAAGCTGGTTACATTTAAAGAGTGTGGAGTTGCTGAACCTCTGCACTAGAAAGATTTTGGAATGGTGTCCACAGGGCATTTGGAAGTAGCCTGCCTCCTGAGAATGACTCTAGCTTGATAAGCATATACAGGAGAACCTCTTCTATCTTCATTTAACTGACTTGCTAGATTGCCTGGTGCTTTCTGTACTCTACCAAAAATGCCCAGGACCCTGAGAACCCTGAAGGGTAGTAGGCCACTCTAGTGGCTCTGAGTGCGACTGGTCCTTCCAGTGGAGCAGTGCTGTTTGTTTCCAGACACAACACTGATTACTTGTTACTTAAATTAAGTAATTTAATTAAATAGCATGTAAGCCAATGAAATGATATAGAGTTATTTCTATTAAAAAATTTTAGATTGAATGTTTGGGAAAACCCTGATAAAAGCAAGCTGCTAAGTTGAAATTATGAAAACAGTAATACAAAAAGCCAAGCATGTGCACCCAGAATGGGGTTGGGTGTGGAGTCAAGAGAGAGCATCAAGTAGCCACCTGCAGAGGTATAGCTCTAAATCACAAATTGCTACTTTTTGTTATTGGCAAATTAGCACATTCTGGTGTTGTTAAAAATACATTATTCAGAACCCATGGACTTCAGTTATTCAGTGTTTCTCTCCCCATGAATTTATACTGTCTTTAAAGAAATTTTTGAGGAAATAAACTTACCTGAAAAAACTATCCTCTTTCTATGTATAACCTGTACCATTAGGTTGTAAAGAAGCAGAAAGCAAAGCAACAGCACCCAAATGGTACATCCTTGATCTATTCCCTGTATCAAGGAGCTCTATCTAATTTGTTTAAAGAAAGAAAAAGCTGAAAGTTGACTAATTTCTTATATTGTGAAGTTCCAATGATTAAAAAGACAATATAGAAAGGACGTCAATCATGATAGTTTGGTGATAATTGAAATTATGATGCAGAAAGCATTCATGCTGTAACAAAAGCAGATGGCTGTAAATATGGGGAAGGAGAAAAGATGAGATACAGGACTGCCACTCACATTACAGATGTCGTAGATGTATATAATTATTATGACTGCTTTATTCTTATGAATCATTATATTGTGCTAGTCTCCTGACAAACAAAAGTTAGTCCTGAGGATCAGGGCATATTTTTCTAATTTATAGAAAGGCACCTTAAGGACTGGTGGCAACTCTGAAAAGAATGAATCCAGTGCTAAATATTGTGCATCACATAGTCATCAAGGATGCTTTGGTGTAGACTTGTTATATTGAACAACACACTAATTCAAGAGTTTCATGATGATAAGTATTGGGGGACTTTGCTGTGAAAAAAAAGCAGTTGACTTTTATAGATTCTTTGGATTGTCTCCATAATCGATTGTCATTTGTGAATAGGGATAACCTTACTTTTTTCCTTGCCAATATGCCTCTTATTTATTTTTATTTTTCATTATTGTGCCATGTAAAAATTCCAGTACAATATTGAATAGGAGTGGTAAGATTGGACATCCTTCCTTTTCCTGATCTTGGGAAAAAAAAAAATTCAGTCCTTCAGCATTAAGTTTGTTGTTTAGCTGTAGGTTTTTTGTACAGGCTCTTTTTCGGGTTGAGGAATTTCCCTTCTGTTCCTAGTTTTAATCATGAGTGGATATTGAATTCCAGTGCTTTTTCTGCATCTCTTGAGATATGTTTTTTTCCTTCTTCAATCTGTTGAAATGGTGAATTACACAGATTGATTTCTGAATATTGAACCAGACTTGTATTGTGGAGATAATCCTCATTTGGGTCATGAAATATTTCCCTTTTTATATACCATTGGATTCACTTAATTTGGTTGTTTTCTTGTTGAGTTTCTGTGTATATTTTGGACAGAAGTCCTTTATCAGATAGATATGTGTTTTACAAATATTTTCTCCCAGTCTGAGCATTGTCTTTTTATTCTCTCAGTAGTATCTTTTGCAGAGCAGAAGTGTTTAGTTTTAATGAAGTCCAACTTATCAATTCTTTTCTTTTATGAATTATGCTTTTGGATGTTGTATCTAAAATTCGTGGCCAAATCCAAGGTCATCGAGATTTGCTCCTATGTTATCTTCTAGAAATTTTAGTTTTGAGTTTTACTTGTAGGTCTCTGGCCCATTTTGAATTAATTTTTTTGAAAGGTCAATGCCTTGATTCATTTTTTTTGCATGTGGTTGTCCAGTTGTTCCAGGACCATTTGTTGACAAGATTGTCCTTTCTCCATTAAATTGCTTTTGCTCCTTTGTCAAAGATAAATTAACTATTTATGTGGCTCTACTTCTGGGCTCTCTGTTCTTTTCCATTGATCTGTCTTTTCCTTCACCAATACCACACTGTTGTGATCACTGTAGCTTTGTAGTAAGTCTTGAGGTTGGGTAGTGTCAGTCCTCTGACTTTGTTTTTCTTCAATATGTGTTAACTATTCTGGGTCTTTTGCCTTTTCATATAAACTTAAGAATCAGTTTGTCAATATCCTCAAAGTAACTTGCTAGGATTTTGATTGGAATTGCATTGAATCTATAGTTGGGAAAAACTAATATTTTAACAATGTTGAGTCTTACTTTCTATGAGCATGGAATTCTCCATTTAGATATTCTTTGATTTCTTTCATCAGATTTTTATTTTTCTCATAAAGATCTTGTGCAAATTTTGTTAAATGTATATCTGAGAATTTGCTTTTTTTGGAGTTAGTATAAATTGTGTTGTTTTTTATTTCAAGTTCCAGTTGTTTGTTACTGGTATATAGGAAAGCAATTGACTTTTGTGTATTTACCTTATATCCTGCATCCTTGCTATAATAATCAATTAGTTCAAAGGGTTTTTTGTCAATTCTTTGAGCTTTTCTACGTGGACAATCATGTCATCTGCAAATGAAGACAGTTTTATTTCCTCCTTCCTGTTCTGTATACCTTTTGTTTATTTTTTTTGTCTTTTCATACTGGCTGGGATTTCCATTAAGATATTAATTATCTGGGGTGAGAGAAGACAGCCTTGTTTTGTTCTGATCTTAGGGATAAAGCATCTAGTTGCTCACCGTTAAGAATGCTGTTAGCTGTAGGTGTTTTGTAGATGATCCCCTCTATTCCTAGTTTGCTGAGACTTTTTATTATGAATGAGTATTGGTTTTTGCCCAATATTTTTCATACATTTGTTGATGTGATTACATGACTTTTCTACTTTAGCCTGTTGATGTGATGGATTGTGTTAATTGGATTTTGGATACTGAACCAGCCTTACCTTGGTATCAGTTTTCATTTCAGTGATTCTTTCCTTGGCTGCATTGAGTCTTCTAATGAGCCTAAGAGGTTCTTCATCTTGGTTACTGTGTTGTTTTTTGATTTGTAGTATTTCCTTTTGATTCATTCTTACAGTTTACATCTCTAGTTCACAGCTGAAGTTTCCCATGTGTTCATGCATTTTGTTTCCCTTTTCCACTGGGTGCCATTTGTATGGCAACTTGCATCTCTTCTGTGATCTATCACAGGTGAGCCAGTGCTTGTGACTGTATTGGTGTTGAGGCTATTTGGTTGCCCTGAGACCTCAGCTCTCAGATGGGTTAATGAAACATTATGGCATTGTAGTTGATTCAATTTTTTCTTATTGTTAGGGTGCAAACAACTCTCTTTCCATCTTTGTACATCCCAGGTGGAAGTGTAATTGTCAGATTTCTTTTCAATCCAATCTGTTTCTCTTTAACTACGGGGTATAGACCACTTAAATATATTGTGGTGACCAATACATTTGATTTACTTTTATCAAATTATTTTCTGCTCTCTGTTTACAGAGTTTGTTGAGTTTTTCTTTGTTTTTGTTTTTTTGCCTCTGTTTTTCTCCTTGCTTTTTATTTGGTTGAAACACTCACACAAGCACATTTTCCTTTTAGTGATTTAGAAGTTATACATTAACTTTTCATTTCTTAATTTATGAAGTCTAAAGTTAATGGATATTTCTGCTTTACTCCAAAAACTTTAACCCTGATCTTGGTTTATTTTTTTTTATTATTATTACTTTTTTTTTTTTTTTTAAGAAGCTTTAGATTACATAAATATTACATAAAAAATATAAGTGATCTCCATATGCCCCACTCCCTCCCCGTCCCACACTTTTCCACATCAACAACATTCCTCATTAGTGTGGTACGTTTACTACAATTGATGAACACATATTGAATCATTGCTACTAACTATGGATTACAGTTTTCATATAGTTTACACTCTGTACTGCACAATTTTGTGGATTATGACAAAATATACGCTGGCTTGTATCCTTCATAGCAGTGTTATGCAGGACAACTCCAGTGTCCCCAAAATGCCCTCATGTTACACCTATTCTTCCTTCTCCCATCCCTCAGAACCTCTGGTGGACACTGCCTGTATATCAATGATAAGAGTTTTTCCATTGCTAGAATAATAATAAGTCTATAGTAGAATAATAATAATTTTACTTTAGTCTGTTGTTCATTCCCCAATCTTGAGGATTTTGGGATGGTGATGCCCACTCTGCTTCTAGTTGAGAGGAGCTTAGATCCTCTCAATTAGAAGCAAAGTGGGCTTAGATTGAGAGGAGCTTAGATATTAAGATATTAGATACTAAGATAATATCTTAATGAGAAGAAAAATGAAACCAGTAAAACTGTACCAAAGGAATTTTATAGCCTAGGCTGTTAACTTGTCATCTTTTTGTATATGTATGAAATTATAGGTATAGGGTAAAATGAAATCTGTATTTTAAAAAGGCTTAAATTTTAGAATATTTTTTATCATACTTCAGAGAAAATATTTTTAAATTGTAAAATCACATGAGTGCAATGTTTGGTATTTCTTTGAAAAATTATTTAATCTCAGGGATTTTTAATAGAGAAAAGGAGGAAATGAATTCCCTGATTAAAGCCTGACTGTAGCTGTGCTTTCAGTCCCTTTGCGAGGGATCAGAGACTGATCCTTTTCCTTTTTTTTAACATTTTATTTTGACATAATTTCAAATTTACAGGACAATTGCAAAAA
>JAQZBX010034957.1:0-24778 GCA_029593785.1 Cabassous unicinctus
AAGTCAGGACTGGAAATGCAGTTATCCAGAAAGGATTTGTGGAACATCCTATTATCTGCTGGTCGGGACCCCCTGTGTGCTACATGCAAAACCAACAAGTTTTTTGTGAGATTTATATGAATGGAACCACTGCTGGCCTTGACTAAAAGGGACAGAATAGGGAGAGATTAAAGGAAAAATGACTTCAATGGCAGAACCATGGAAGCTGAGGTCTGGATAGAAAACATCTTCTTGGGCTAGGAGAGCTAGACCAACTATGTATGTAGAAAGGGTAAGTGTGCCCTGGCACTTGAAGAGGGCATGCCTTCCACCCTAAGCTTCAGAGAGCATAGACCATACTTCCCAGGTTCTGGGGAGAATCTGGCCATCACCCCACTTCTAGGGGTTTGAATCTGTGCCATGGGGACTGGGGACAATCTGGTCATCACCCCCGAGTTCTCAGAGGGTGGAGCCTAGAGTTCAGTCACCATCCTGATGCTTCATAAAGGTGGAGCTAAGAACATGACCATTGGAAGGGTGGGGCAGCCACTCCATCAGGCTCTGAGCACAAACCATCATTCTAAAGACAAATCTCAGACCTTGAAATCTAATGGAATATGCCAGAGTTTCAAAACTGTTTGGGATCTGTGACTCTTGTTTTCTTTCCAATTTCTCCCTATGGTGATGGGAATGTGTATCCTATGACTCCCTCCAACCCCCTTTTGTGTACTGGAAGCAGATAACTTGTTCTAAGTTCTGCAGGTCCACAGCCTGAGGGGAATTTTGCCCCAGGACACCCACACCTATAACCGATTTTGATGAGACTTCCTACTTAATATTGTTATTAAAAAGATTTAAGGGTTAGAAATATTGTGATCTGATGAATGTATTTGCATATGAAAAGAACAGGTAATTTTGGGTTCCAGGGGGTGGAATGTGATGGTTTGATGCTGGATAGACCCCAGAAAATCATGTCCTTACAGCTAATCCATTCCTGTGGGTATAAACCTATTGTAGGTGGGATTTTTTTTTTTCAGATTACTTTAGTAATGTGTGACCTAGGGTGGGTCTTAATCCTCTTACTGGAGTCTTTTATAAACAGGATGAATATGGAGAAAGACAGAAGGAGCTCAGAGAAGAACCCAAGGAAACAGAAAGAAAGCCACAGATGGAGCAACAATGGAGGCCAAATCTGAAAGCAGTGGAGACTGGGCAAGAAGGCAGAGTCTGGCATGTGTTGTCACATGCCTTCTTATGTGACAGAGGAGTCCAGGATCATCTGTAGCCAGTCTTCAAAGAGAGAGTGTCACCTGATGATTCCTTGATATGGAGACTTTTCTCAGCCTCAGAACTGTAAGCTTGCAAACCAGTAAATCCCCATTGTAAAAGCCAACCTATTTCTGATATATTGCTTTTGGCAGTTTTAAGCAAACTAAAACAGGGCTTATAAAAGTCAGGTGATCAATAGCTCAGATCCATCTCACAGGGTGCAGTAAGTCCCTGAACCCATACTGTGGCTATTTCCTCTGTTCCAGAATGCATAATTGGAATGGATATACTCAGCAACTAACAGAACGCTAACATTAGTTCCCTGACCTGTAGAGGAAGGCCTATTATGCTACGAAAGGCCAGGAGGAAGTCACTAGAACTTCCTCTATTTAAGAAAATAGTAAACCAAAAGTAAAACCACATTTTTGGAGGGGTTGCAGAGATTGGTGCCACAATCAAGGACTTGAAGGATGCAGGTCTTGCAAAAATACATGGATCTTGAAGGATGAGAGTGGATTATCATAAAATTATCCAGGCAGTGATTTCAGTTTCAGCCACTGTTCCAGATGTGCTAACATTACTTGAGAAAATCAACACATCCCTTAGTACCTGGTATGCAGCTATTGCTCTAACAAATGCTTTTTTTCTCAATACCTCTTAATAAAGACCAGCAAAAAACAATGTACTTCTAGCAGGCAAGGCCAGAAATAAACCTTCATTGACCTACCTCAGGGATATATCAGCTCTCCAGGCCTATGTCATAATCTAGTCCAATGGGAGTTTGATCATCTTTTCCTCCCACGGGACATCACAGTGGTCCATTATATTGATGGCATTATGCTTCTTGGACCTAGTGAGCAAGAGGTAGCAACTATTTCAGACTTATTACTAAGGCATATGCATGCCAGAGAATAGGAGATAAATCCAACAAAATTTTATGGCTCTTACACCTCAGTAAAATTTCTAGGCATCCCATGGATTGGGGCATGTCAAGATATCCCTTCTAAGGAGAAGGATAAACTGTTGCATCTGGCCCTTCTTATGATCAAAAAAGAACCAAAATACCTATTTGGATTTTTTGGATTTTGGAGGCAATACAATATTTATTTTGGTGTGCTACTCCAGCCATTTACTGATTGACCCAAAAATATGCTAGGTTTGAGTGGAGACCATAAAAAGAAAAAGCTCTTCAACAGATCCAGAAGGCCATGCAAGCTGCTCTGGCACTTGGGCCATATGATCCAGCAGATCCAATGGTGCTGGAAGTTTCAGTGGAAAAATTGAGATATTATTAGGAGTCCATGGCAGGCCACCAAAGGAGAATCACATACCCATAGGGTTTTGGAACAAAGCCCTGCCATCCTCTGCAAATAACTACTCTCCTTTTGAGCAACAACCCTTGGCCTACTACTGGGACTTAATAGAGACTGAACGTTTAACTATGGGCCACCAATTTACTATGACACTGAGCTGCCTATCATGAATGGGGTATTGTCTGACTCACCAAACCATAAAGTGGGGTGTGTACAACATCACTCCACCGTCAAGTGGAAAAGGTATATCTGAGAAAGGGCTCAAGCAGGTCCTGAAGGCACATGTATGTTTACATGAGGAAATGGTCCCAATGCCCATGGCCCCCACTCCTGCCACATTACCTTTTCTCTTCCAGCTCACAGCTATGGCCTCTTGGGGTCTTGTGGTTATCAACTGACTGAAGAAGAAACAACTTGGTCCTGGTTTACAGACAGTTCATGGTATGTAGCACCACCCAAAAATGGGTAGCTGCAGCAATACAGCCTCTTTCTGGGACATACTTGAAGGATTGTGGTAAAGGGAAATCTTCCCAGTGGGCATAACTTTGAAAAGTACACTTAGTTTTTCATTTTGCTTAGAAGGATAAATAGCCAGAGGTGTGTTTGTATACTGATTAATAGGCTGTGGCCATTGGTTTGGCTGGATGGTCAGGGGCTAGGAAGGGACATGAGTGGAAAATTGGTGACAAAGAGGTCTGGGGGAAAGGTACATGGATAAGACCTTTCTGAATGGGTGAAAAAACATGAAGATATTTGTGTTCCATTTTAATACACACAAGAGGGCAACCTCACCAAAGGAGGATTTTAATAATCAAGTGGATAAGATGACCCATTTTGTAGAAACCAATAATCTTTCCCCAGCCTCTCCTGTCATTTTCCAATGGGTTCATGAACAGAGTGGCCATGGTGGTAGGGATGGAGATTATGCATGAGTTCAGCAGCATTGACTTCCACTCATCAAGGCCAACCTGGCTTCAGCCACTGTTTCATGTCCAAACTACCAGCAGCAGAGACCAATACTCAGTCCCCAATATGGCACCATTACCCAAGGTGATCAGCCTTCTACATGGTAGCGGTTTGATTACGTTGGACCAGTTTCTTCTTGGAAAGGGTGGCATTTTGTTCTTCCTGGAATAGCTGCTTATTCTGGATATGGATTTGCTTTCCCTGCACTCCATGCTTCTTCTACAACTATTATCAATGGACTTAGAGAATGCTGTACCCACTATCACAGTATTCCACACAGCACTGCTTCTTTTCAAGAAACTCACTTTATAGCAAATGAAGTGCAGCAATGAACCTGTGCTCATGAAATTCACTGGTTTTACCATGTTCTCCATAATCCTGAAGCAGCTTGGTTGATAGAACAAGGGAATGGCCTTTAGATGATTCAACTATTGTGCCAACTGGGTGACAATACCTTGTGGGGCTGGGACAATGTTCTCCAAGATGCTGCCCATGTTTTAAGTCAGTGTCCGCTCTTTGGTACTGTTACTCCCATAGCCAGGATCCATGGGTCCAAGAATGACGAGGTGGAAATGGGAGTGACACCACTCACAAATACCCCTAGCTATCCACTAGAAAAATGTTTGCATCCTCTCCTTGCAACATATACTCTGTTGGTCTAGATGTCTTAGTTCCAAAAGGAAGAATTCTTCCACCAGGAAACAAAGCAGTGATTCCACTGAACTGAAACTTAAGACTGCCACGAAGCCACTTTAGGATCCCTATGCCTCTGAATCAATAGGCAAATAAGGTCATTACTCTACTGGCTGGGATGATTGATCCTGATTACAAAGCGAAAATTGGACTACAACTACACAATGGAAGTAAAAACGAGTTTGCCTGGAATACAGGAGATCCCTTAGAGCGTTTCGTAGTACTACCATACCCTGTGGTTGAAGTCAATGGAAAACTGCAACACCCAATATAGGCAGGACTACTAATGACCCAGACACTTCAGGAATGAAGGAGTGGGTCACCTCACCGGGGAAATAACCAAAACCAGCTGAGTTGTTTGCTGAGGGTATAGGGAATAAGGAACAAGTATTATAAGAAGGTAGTTATAAATATGAACTATGACCACATGACCAGTTTCAGAAATCAAAACTGTAGTGGTTATGAATATCTCTTCCTCTTTTTATTGTGAATATATTTGTGTATATACATAAAGAAAATAGCTTTGTTTTCTTCCCTCAACTTATCTTCTTATAAAACATAAATTGTATTAACTTTATGTCATACTATTTAAGTTGAAGTATTCCAAAGATAGGAGTGACTATCACAAGGACTTGCATCTTCTTCTAGGGAAAATTTTAGTACATTTTCAGTTATATATAGGACATATGCATTATTTTAGGCAAACATATGACTATGTTGTTTTCTTTATTTGACAATTAAGTATGGTTTAAAGAGATGTTTATGGGTGCCAAGTTGATATGATTTGGACTTTGATGGTTAATTTCATGAGTCAACTTGGCTAGGTAGTTTGGACAGTTAAGCACTGGCCTGATTTTTATTGTGAGCATATTTTTGTGAATTTGCTTCTATAGTCAATTGGTTGCATCTCTATATAATTGCATCTACAATCAACTGCAGAGACTGCCCTCAAAATGAGGGTATTCTCCTCATTCAATCAGTTTGAGGCATTAAAGCCAGAACTGGGGATTTCAGAAGTCGGAAAGAAGAATTTTTACCTCTTCTTCAGAGATTTCAAAGTGAGTCGGGAGGTCATTCCAGAGTTACACCTTTGCACGTCTTAGGAGGATCTCACTGTCTGCCGCAGTGAACAGTGCCTCAAACAGGGGGGCTCCTGAGGGCTCTAGAGATATCTGGACACTATAGGCAGGACAGACAACTGCAGGAATTCAGCACCCTGTCAATGGGCCTTTCCTTGAAATATATGATAACTTATCCTCCCAGTGTATCAGAATTAGACTTATTCATAATTTTCCCACACATGGTTCATATGCTATTTTTATTTGAACCTATAATTAGCACTATACCCAATAACTATGTGTCCCAGAAACTTAAATCTTCTGGCTGTTCATACGCTGGTTGACCCCTGAATCTCAGCAGTGTTACAGCCCACACCTACCCTCCAATTCATTGTACTCACCCAGGACAAATAAAAAAAGGATGATGATGGACAACACCCATCCCCAAAAACAGAGAGTATCTACAACAGCAAGCAAGACAATTCCACCCATCTGCCCCACGGGATCTAGGCCCCCTCTCAAATGAAAGCAGAGAAGGTATCACCATCCCAAAATCCTCAAGATTGAGGAATGAACAGACATAAGGGCGAAAGCAACTATGGACTAAAGTAGACTTATTATTATTCTAATAATGGAAGAATTTATAACGTTGATACAAAGACAGTGGTCACCAGAGATTCTGAGGGGAAGGAGAGGGAAGAATAAATATAACATGAGGCATTTTGGGGACACTGAAATTGTTCTGCATGATATTGCAATGACGGATACAAGCCATTATACATTTTGTCAAAACCTATAAAATTGTGTGGTGCAAAGTGTGAACCATAGTGTAAACTATAGACTATGGTTAGTAGCAATGCTTCAATATGTGTTCATCAGTCGTAACAAATGTACCACACTAATGAAAGCTGTTGTTAATGGAGGAAAGTGTGGGAGGGGGAGGGAGTGAGGTGTATGAGAATCCCTATATTCTTGATGCAACATTTATGTAATCTAAAGTTTCTTTAAAAATAAAAAATAAAAGGAAAAAAGGAAAAATAAATAAATAAATAAATAAATAAATGTATTTTAAGCACAATTGGAAATTTGAATAAAGACTGGATCTTAAATTATATTACATGACTGTAAAAATTTTACTTAAGTGTATTAATAGTATTGTTATAAAGCTTGTTAAAAATGTCCTGTTTGGGGGAGATAAGTGCTTAAATATACAGGGATGAAGTACTATGAATTTATTAACATACTTTTGCAAGGTTTAGCAAAAAATTGTTTTAGATGGATAAATAGTTATGACTATAAAGAGAAATAAACATATGGCAAAATGTTTTACAATTGTTGAATACAGAGCATGTGGGAATTCACTTGACTTTTTTTTTCAAATTGTATATTTGGAAACTTTCACAATAAATAGTTAAAAATATACTTCCAAATAACTCAGAAGAATCGTAAAGGAAACTAAATAAATACTTAGAACTGAATGATATTGAAAACAATCCTGAAAGTTCAGTGTTAACCAGAATACTGATTGCCTACAGGCTGGCACACTACAAGAGAAGTTAGTCTCTTGCAAAGCTTAAGGAAATGTGGAAAGTCCAATCCATCCTGGTGTTCCAGGGCTCAGATCCCAGCCCCCTGAGAATGCCTGAGGAGAAGGTATGCTCATTCAGCCATGAACATGGAGGAGGTAGATCAGGGTACAACAGGTCTTGCCACATAATATTGCAGTTGTGTTCCAGCCCCTGAGCCTACCAGGGGAACAGCCAGTGCTTCCCTAGTCTATATAGCCTTACAGCCAAGGTTCCTCTCCTGGAATGTGACATCTGATCCTTCCACATTGCTGTACACAGCCCCAGAAGGAAGTTCTTAGTTAGGGACCTGAACCCTTGACTCTACTCCATCCCCATGACTTTTCCCAAATGCGCACAATTCCAGCAGGTCTGACATATGTGCTACTTGGCCATTAGTTGGCATGACAAATATGCATTAAAATTTGTGGTATAGTGTAAACTACAATGTAAACTATAACCCATGCTTAGTGGCAATGCTCCAAAATGTGTTCAATTGTAACGAATGTACCATACTAATGAAGGATGTTGTTAATGTGGGAAAATGTGGGAGGTGTAAGGAGCGGGGCATATGGGAATCCCCTTTATTTTTTATGTAACATTTATGTAATCTTTTATTTAAAAAAAAAAAAAAATATATATATATATATTTTAAAAATTTGTGGGATAGAGCTGATCCAATATTTAAAAGGAAATTTATAGCTTGAGAAGATTGTGTTAAAATAAAGCCCTGAAAATTGATGATCTAGACAAACAAGAAATCTGAGGAAAGGGAGACAAAGTTAACACAAAGAAGTAGACAAAAGGAAATAATTAAGATAAAAAAGAAATTAATAAAAAGAAAAACATATAATACAGAGAGAGTGGTATTCGTTCTTTGAGAAGAATGATAAAATACAGCAGTCCTTCCAAGAGTGATAAAAAGGGGAGCCACAAGCACAAAATTAAGAAGGAAAAAGAATAAAAATCATAGACTTAGTGGAAATTACTAAGATAAAACATTTTTTTTAAAACTCCATGCCAATAAAGTTGACATCTTAATTAACAAATCTCTTGAAAACTGTGATTTATTAAAATCGCTTAAGAAGAAAAACTGAATGATATTAAAAACTGAATGATAATACAAATTTTAAATAAATTGAAGCATCAGTCACAGATTTTCCCACAAATAAAATAACAGTCTGGATAATAATAAAGTTCTATCAAACATTCAACAGACAAATAATTTGAATGCCATATGAAATCTCTCAGAAAGTTATTATCCAGCCTGTTATTTTAAAGAAAAATAAAAATTTCTTTATCCTACATTAACTGATACAGAAGAAGCATTTGGTAAAATGTGACAACCACTCATGACAAATCTCTTCACAGTCAAGGAATGGAGGAGAACCCCTCTAACCTGATAAAGGAGATCCATAATAAATCTACAGCAAACATCTAAGGTAATGATGAAATTAAAAGCACTCCCTTTAAAATCAGAAATAAGATAAAAATGGCTGCTATTATCTCTCTTATTCCACAGGATACTGAAGGTAGATAATGTAATAAGACAAAATAAAAAGAAGCAAACATATAGGGATTGGAAAGTAAGAAACAATACCATCATTATTAGAAAAATATATGATTACTTACATAGAAAAACCTCTACCGATAAATCTAAGTAGAAATTTTTCGAGTTCATAGGAGAGTTGAGACAGGCTGTTTACTATAAAGTAAAATAAAAAGCTGCATTTAAAATAGCAACAACTAATTAAAAAATTCAATTTTAGATAAAAGCAACATTTATCAGAGCAAGATAGAGCAAGATAATTAATAAATCTAATACAGGACATGCAAGAACTTTTAAAAGAAAATTACAAAACTTTATTAAAGGACATTAAAGAAGACTCAAATAAACAGAGAGGCCAAGCTCTCTGTAGTAAGTTTCAATAACTCTAAAGATGTCAGTTCTCCCCAGTTGAATCTAATGCAATCCAATAGATAACCCACTCTTTTTTTTTTTCATGAATTTCAATAATTCTCAAGTTTATATTACCAAGATATCACCAAAGAAGAAGAATAAGATAGAGGAAATTGCCCTATCAGTTATCAAGGCTTTTTATAAAAGCTATAAAATGAAAAAGAAAATGCACGATTTGTGCAGTAACATACAAATCGTCCAATGGAAAATAATAAAGAACCCCAAAACAGATGCACACATATATAGTATCTGATACATGACACAGTGGAATTGAGGGTCAGTGGGAAGACGATAGACTATTTAGTAAATGATGCTGAGATCATTAAATTATTCATAGAAAGAAATAAACTTGGACCTCTAATTTATACCATAAACAATTATGGTAAAACTAGCCAATACTCTTTTAGCCAAAGTTCTGAGCATTTAACATATATTAACTCATTTGAAACTCAGAACTAAGATATGATAGATATTTTATTTTAATTATCTTTATAGATTTTCAAACCAAGACATAGGGAGGTTAAGTCATTTGCCCTGGTTGAAATTTACTCAGTTTGAAATCTACTGAGTAAGTAATAAGAGCTGGGATTCGAACTCAAATGGTCTGTTTAAAAATCCTTGCTCTTAACCACTGTTCAGGCTGTTTTGTTTTATTTTTACCACTTCCAAACAATTTAAGAACTTGAGAGAGAAATATGCTAAAATATCCTCATGGTCCTCAGGTAGAGAGGAAGTTCTAAACAGAATGCCAGAAACACACTGTAAAGAAAAAGATGATGAATCCATCAACAAGAAACAACTTCAGTTCACCTTTAGAGAAATAAGATGGGCCACAAACTGGGAGCTAATATATGCAATATTTATAAGCAACAATGGATTAGTACTCAGAATTTTTAAAAAACTATGAAGCAATAAGGAAAAAAAAAACAACAATACTATGTCAATGAACAAAGGATATAACAGACATTTCCTGGACAAGCATTTCACAAAGGGCAAACCAAGATTTGCCAAAATGCTCCAGCTCATCAGTAGACACATAAATGCAAAGTAAAGCCAAAATTAGATTCCATTCTATGCCCACCAGATTGGCAAAATCCAGAGAGATGTAGACTATCAAATGTTGTCAAGATGTGGAACAACAGGAACTCTATACTCTGCTGGTGGGAATATAACTTCGGCTAACTGCTCTGGATAGAATTTGTATTACCCAATAAAGGGGAAGATGCATATCTCTGTCTACCCAGAAATTCCACTCATAAACCATACACAAGAATATTCCTTGCAGCACTGTGTGTAATAGAAAATATTGAGAACAAAAATACAAATCTTTTCAACAATGGGAGAGATACATAAATTTAGGTGTAATAATGCAATTAAATGCCATATAGCAGTGGAAATGAATACATATGTTAACATGAGTAGGTCTTAAAAACTTGATTTTCAATGAAAATGAAAACAAACATAGAAGAACACACATAGCATGGTTTCATTTATTAAAGGTCAAAAACAGGTAAAACTGAGCAATGTTTTGCTTAACAATACAAATATATGTGGCAAGACCATAAAGGAAAGCGACTAAATGATTATCTCAAAGATAAAATGGTATTTATCTCTGGGAGGGAAGGAGAGCTATGGATTGGAGAGAGGCATGTGGACTGCAAAGTTTCTTGTGATATTCTCTTTCTTAAATTCTGTGATGTGTACTAGTATGATCATTTTATCATTATTCTGCAAACTATATTCAGATATTATATGCATACATATTTAAAATGAATGATATACATTTAAAATGGATGATTTATATCGAAAGGATTTTTAAATTACAAAAAGAAAGTAAGGACTGAATCAAGTCTGGGAGGAGGTAAACAAAACAATTAAGAAAGTTTTAGTGCTGTCGTATGTACTTGGGATCAGGGGAGATCATCCACATTTTGTTTCTTCACTTTTATATTTTTGGATGTTTTTAACAATCGCATATTAGTTTATAACTTAAAAATAAGAATGAATGCTCTGCAATGAAAATCTTTGTCTAAGGTTAGGATAAATTCCTAAGTGTTTCAAGATTAAGTAAAATAAAGCAAAACAATATGTCCTTCAACGGGTGAATGGACAAAGGGTAACACATCTACAGGGAATACTACTCGGTAGTAAAAGAGGATGGAGCTATTGATACGTACAACTAAAGGGAGTCTTGCTGACTGAGCGAAGTCAGTCTCAAAAGTTACAAACAACAGATTCTATTTTTATGACATTGTCCAAAATACAAAACTACAATGATGGAGAACAGAGCAGAGGTTTCCAGGGGAAGAGTGGAAAAACTGCAGCACCCCAACCCTAAAAAGTCAATTTTACTGTATATTTAAAAGAAAGGGAGAGGGAAAGGGAGAGGGAAAGTATGGGAGAGAGAGAAAGAAAGAGAGAGACAGAAGACTGGAGGGAGGAAGGAATTAAATCTCTAAATGCAGTGCAGTACCTTGGATTTGATCCTGGAACAGAAAATAGACAATAGCAGAAAAACTGGAGAAATCTGAATCAAGCCTGCAGTTTCATTTATAGTAATGTACCAACGTTAATTCCTTAGCTTTAACAAAAGTACCAAGGTAATGTAAGATGTTAACATAGAAAACACTGGGTGTACAGGAACTGTCTGTACTAATTTGGCAAGTTTTCTGTAAATCTAAAATTACTCCAAAATAAAAAGTTCACTTAAGAAAAATCCAAGGAAAAGTGTAACTGCTGTCATTTTTATTTTTGAAAAATGGAGGGAGGGACATACCTATGTATTTGTTTATATGATCCATAGGTGTCTCTAAAAAAATACACAGGGATTCTTTTGGAGATCCCTAAAAGATGTTTCTGAGGAGTGGAAGAGGGTCTCTAGAGGACATGAGTGGGAGAGATTTTTAATTATGCACATTTTACATTCTCTGTTTTGAATCATGTGCATGTATTAGCTGTATTAAAATGAAATTAAATATTTATTTTTAAATCCCAGGTGTTGACTGGTTGGCCAAAGGCTATGCATCCTTTACATTTGGATACTCAGCCAGATTGCCTGAGGAGAAGCTTCTCATGTACCAATAAGGAAATAGCCCCAGGCTCATTTGTGCTGGTTTTCCTTTAGTTCCTGATAACAGTTGGCCAATTCATTATTTATCTTTAGTTGTTCCAATGCTTCTAGCAGTTTCTGGTCTGTGAAATCTGTACCATGCCGTGGCAGCGCCGTCACCGGTACTGAGGCCGGAGGGATGGAATTCTCCTGGGAAGGTCCTTCTTAGCTGTGATTTGAGAACCCCAGTGAGATTGCCCTATCATAGGATAGCGACCATCCATCCCTCTACATGCCAGTTTGTCATTTACCAACAACACCCACAGAGAAAACAAAAATCACGGATCCCCTTCTCTGTTTCTGTGGAAACAACCGACTCTTCTAGCACAAGCTCCAAAAGACAGGGAGGAGTCCAGTGGGGGAGCCCTGGACTTGCGGGTCCAAGTGCTTCTGCAGGAGGGCGGTGTTGTGTATTGAAATGATATGATCCTGAACCCCCAAATCTTGTAAACATGCTTACCTCAAAATAGAAAGTATACAAATTGAAAAACAAAGATGTTTTTGTAATAAGTGATAACCAGACACTTGTGCGAAGAAATGATATGGACTGACTTAGCGCCAGTCAGACTGGCACTTCTCACAAAAACCCTGTGAAGATGCTGCTCCAGGAGCCTCAGGCTGAGGCAGATTGACCTGCCTCAGCAATGCCCCTGCAGCTTTAGGTTCTCCGCTGATGCTGCGTGGGACCTGCCACCTGAGCCCTGCTCGTTAAAGGTTTCCATCCGCCTACAGCCCTCACTCGCCTTTGGGCGTATGGATTTTACGGACTTTATTATCCTCCTCCTTTAGATGTGCTGTGTGCCCTGACCTGGTTATTGTATATTAGTAGTAATGCAAGCTGCAATTAAGCGAGCAGATCGATGCATTGAGCATTGAAACTTTAGTTGTATGGAACCTGTTTTCAAATGCTGCATTTACTTTCCATTTCAATCTACTTTGGGTTTGTCACAACCACAGCATTCATTTGACAGGGGGTGGGGTCAGCTTTCTCTCATGCTGGGAAAATCATTTGATATCTATGGTATCAATTCATATTTCACATTCACCTTAGAAAAAGAAGAGAGAGAGAAAAAAATCACTGGTAGTTATTTTTGAAAGTGATTTTATTACTCACTTTTTCTTCACTTTTGACAGAGCTATCCGTATAGTTTCAAGTGCTAGCAAGAGACTAACCAGCCTTTATGTATCTTTTCCTTATCTGTGAAAAAGGAATATGAATGAGACATTTATTCCTTTGCTACTTATAAAGCATCTCAGACTCCAGTACATTTGAGGATTACATCACATTTCTAATCATTTGCATTTTTATGTTTCTCACTCCACAGGGCTGCTGCTCCTGGCTAAGCAGCATTGCAAAATTCCGGGGAAACACCTGGCTCTTCTGCCCCTTTTACTTGAACCTATAATTAGCATTATATTTGATAAATATGTGTCCCAGAATCTTAAATTTTTTATCTGTCCATGTGCCAGTTGAGCCCTGAATTTCAGCAGAGTTACAACAGTACTCTCCAGTTCATTGTACTCACCCAGGACAACTAACAAAGAGATGATGGACAATGCCCATTTCAAGGAACAGAGAGTGCCTGCAACTGCAAGCAAGACAGTTCCATCCATCTGCCCATGGGATCTAAGCCCCCTCTCAATTAGAAGTAGAGTGGGCATCATCATCCCCAAATTCTCAAGATTGGGGAATGAACAATGGACTAAAGTAGACTTATTATTTTCTAGCAATGGAAGAACTCTTATATAAAGGCAGTGGCCACCAGGGGTTCTGAGGGATGGGAGAGGGAAGAATAGGTGTAATATGAGGGCATTTCAGGACATTGGACTTGTCCAGCATGACATTGCAGTGACAGACACAGGTCATTGTGTATTTTGTCATAACCTATGAAATTGTGCAGGACAGAGTGTAAACTATAATGTAAACTGTAATCCATGGTTAGTAGCAATGCTTCAATATGTGTTCATCAGTTGTAACAAATGTACCACTCTAATGAGGGATGTTGTTGATGTGGGAAAGTGTAGGAGGGGGAGGGAGTGGGGCATATGAGAATCCCTTATATTTTTACGTAACATTTATGTAATCCAAAGCTTCTTTAAAAATAAAAAAATAATAATTGTAAAAAAAGACTCCAGAGAACATCCTTCACAAAGCCTGGGATAGGAATAGCAGCCCCTAGAGTTGTGTAAAAAGTCAATCCCTTATTTGTGCCCATAGCCTAAGAACAAAGAGGGAAATGAGAGTCAGTGGATAATTATAAAGCACTGCCACCATCCCACATGCCCTGCTTCAGAGCCTGTGGATGATTCAAATAGACCAGATTCCCCAAGGCATAAAGCAATTTCAAGCTCTTCCAAAGTTGAAGCCTGCCAAAGTAACTCTTCCGAGAAACAGAATACTTTTTCCATTAAACAGATGGAAAAATTGAGGCTCTGAATGACTCAGTATAAGCATATTCCTAATACCTTTGATTTCTTTAAAAGATCACACACATTTCAAAAGCATTATCTTATTCTGCTCTTAGAATTCCTAAGTCAAAGATAAAAAACAATCACTTCTTTTGGTAATTCACCTATACGGAAAAGGAGAATTGCCTACCTTGGCATATTTTTCCTAAATCACCTGGGATTCAAGAAGTTTTGCACAGGGGAGGAGTAAATGTAACAAAAAGTATATGTGGATGGTGGGTGCAACTTGCTGATGGACTAGGGATCTCGTTGGGTGGTCACTGGAGGAGTGTTTTGCAGAACAGGAGATTTGAAATGGATGTATAGCTTTCAAAGGGACACACAGAGAAGAGAGGTACAGGGCATACTGATTGATACTAGATCATCTTAGAGAAATTCTGCACAGAACACAGGATAACTAGTAATTTCTGTGGGGAGGACCCGGCTGCTGTGAAGATATGAATTTAACCTGAAGTCAAAAGGGGTCTTGAGCTTTAGGGAGAAAAGGACATTGTGTTTTTGGTTGCAAACAACAGAGATGGGTTCTAGTGTCCTCAGGCTGAAAAATAATTAATGGAAGACGATTAGAAAGGCAAGGGAGGCTAGAAGACCAAGCTTGGAAGATGGGCAAGAAGGCTGAGTCAAAGCCGCACCCAAGGAGCAGTCTGGTTCCAATGACATCACCAACGCAGCTGACCTGGTCGCTCAGTTCTGCTGGTGCTGCATCTCGACTCTCTGCACTCTGGAGGAATCCTTCCTTGTGAATCTCTGCAAATGGGTGGATCTTATCCAAGAGGTACAGACAAAACTTGAAAATGTATGTGTTGATGGTGGGTACCTATGGGATCCATGTTGCACAATTCAGTCCTGTGAGCACGCTTACTTTATATGTCTTTTTTTTTTTTTCAAGGAAATGTGGCTAGCATTTATTTTAATGGTAAATGATTCACGTAGGCGCATATGGACTAAATCACAAAAACAAAGTAAAATAGCTTCAGCCGGACCTTCTGAGCTATGTACCTGAGTATGATGCTATGACAGAGGAGCAGGGAAATGAGGAAGATGGGGAGAGGAAGGAAAAAGAATAATCCTGAAGGAAAAGAAACAGAAATAGACAAGTAAGTCTTCCTTCCTTCTGCCTTTGCCTAAACAAACAAAGAGTTCAAAAAGAATAACTTTTGCCCTCGACAAACTAAAAGGCAATTGTTCCTCCAAATTATTCAGATCTCAGAGAGTGAACAGCATAATCCTCTTCTATGACACTTTTCCTTGGAAGCACCCTTCCGTGGGTGGCAAAGTCACTGGTTGGCAGCATGCATTATTCATCAGGTCTAGAAGAAGCCGAATCACCCATCCTGTTGTTAATGGCCTGTAAATAGTTGCTTTTGACAAGAACATTCAGCAAGAGGGGAGTGAGAGGAGGGAGGAGAGCACAAAACAGTATGGAGCTTACTTACTATGGCGGCTGTAAGCTGGTACTAGACACACAGCCCCCAGCATAAGCTCATGGCAGTTCAGTTGTCCGGGTGTCTTGAAGAACTGGGGAGAGCGCTAACCATCCCACGTGGGGGAAAATGGAAATGTGTCTGTAGTGACGCCCTGTGGGAGGACAGGTGCAAAGACCACTCATGCACTGGGTAGAGAGACCCCCAGGCTTCATCTCACACTCTCTGCACACACAAACATCCCTCCCTACTCTGCTTCTCACTCCTTATTGCCTCCCTTGAGCTCCTGAAGAGTAGACTGTCTTTTCCTTTTAAGTTTCCCCAGAACATCCAATACCCCTGTCCGTTCACCATCTGATGCAGAGGAAAGAAACCCAGGACTCCTCCTGAGCCAACCCTGGACAGTCCATCTCAGAAAAGGTGCATCTGAGCCTCAGTATGCACTTTGGGTCATGGAGATAATATTACCTTCAAGATGGTAATGGAGAATGAATGGAGAAAAGCAGGTAAAATTCTTACAGAGTTCCCAGAATACATACAGTTCTTAATAAGTGTTAATATCTGTGACAATATGTTCTTAAACTAATCTTTTCCTGTGGGTTTGAGATGCTTTTGGTTGGACTACATCAGTAAGGCGTGAGCCTGCTTGGGTCTCCACCCTCTTGCTGGGTCTGATATAAACAGAGACACACAGAGAAAAGAAGCTGCCATATCTGATCCTGCGTGTGAGAGAAAGGACTTCAGGTTTGCCCACAGCTGAGCCTTTCTTCCCTAGAGGCTCAATTTGCTGCGGTCCGGGGAGAGATGAGCCACATGTCTCACAGCTTGCAGATGAACTCAGGAAGAAAGTGAAGCAGCTGAGACTGATAGAGGAGGCTTGGAAAGAAACAAGCCCTATGCCTGGTTGCCCACAGCTGAGCTCCAGGATTCTGGAGGGGAAGGCAGAGACCTCGGCAGAGATTGGCAGTCATCACGCTTCTCTAGGCGGCCAGACAACAGGATCACCAGTAGCTGACTTTGGTGAGAAAGCATCTCTGATGGTGCCTTGATTTGGACATCTCATGGCCTTGAAACTGTAAGTCTTAACCAAAATAATCCCCTTTATAAAAGCCAATCCATTTCTGGTACTTTGCATCGGCAGCCCTTTGGCAAACTAAAACAATATCCTTGCCCCTTTCTCTCATATGTAAGACAGGAACGACAACACCTGTCTTGGAGGATTGCCACGAAGACCAGAGGAGATGATGTTTGAGAGAGAAACGTAGGGTTTTGTTTGATTAAGCTATTGTTCATAAGTCTAGAAATCTATTAAGAATAGCATTCTCCATATCTATTTTTCTATAACTGGAAAACATCCATGGCTGGAAATGCAGAATTAGCATGTAGCCTATAAAGTCCTGGTTAAAAACTCAGAGCATGCTCCCAGGCATTGCCAGTTTGTAGACATGAGGAGTCGTTTTAATGGAATGCTTCACACCTTCCTAGTGTGTGGTTCCTGTTGCAGGACCACCAACTCCTCGCACAGTCCTTCCATGTCATGTGTGTGATGTCCTCAGGATCATTGCTATGTTCTCACAGACCATTCATCTATGTTCTTCTGCCCCAGGCCCCTTGTCACTTCCTGAAAAACCAGGATCTTCCTTGAGAAAACGGACTCCCATGCTAAATGCACCATCTCCTCTGGCCCCCTAAAGACAGCAGTGCAAACAGCAATTCCTCTCCTTTGGTTCTCACCGTACCAGAGACAAGCTAGCTGTGTTCCAAGAAGAAGGCAAAGTACCACCTTCTCAATTCTATGCCACACTGTCTCCTGGACCCACATCAGGACCTCTGTTTCAGGTTGCCCAGGGTCCCTTGGGAAAAGCGTTTCACCTTTGTCTGCTGCCTGCCACTCCTCCCATGAAAGGGCTCGGTCTAAGGACATCTTCCAGAAAACAGATGGCATCTAGGCCTCTCCACTTTCCTAGCACTGTCTCCACCCACTCTGCCTCACAGGCACGGGGACATTCTTCCTCTGTTACCCATTTTCACCTTCTTTGCTCCTAATATGTAATTCAAGTGAAGTGCCTCCCTCCTTCCATGTGACAATTTGGGGTATTTTAAATAAAGCAAAGCAAATCCTGTATCTAATTTATTTTTAAAGCACTAGCTGCTTAGCACTCCTTACTTATTGTTGGTTTGCCATAAAACTCCATGCAGTGACTCCGCATCAGGGGACTGTCTTAACGTGTCACATGGGGACAGTCTAGACCTGCAGTATAGACAGCCAATCGGGCTCCTTCAAATCTACATTTTCTCAGTGAAATCAAGCAAAAGCAGGCTCGGTGCCTACTTGGCTCAAAAGACTACTGCTGTATCATGAACCTGGCAACCAAAGTTAATTGGAGCTGAATGGTGCCCTATGGAGATGAAAGCAAGGGAAATTCGGAAAGCAAAAATTATAGGATTCATATCCATTTGCTTAATCACCACTCCCAGCTCCTTGGTGCATGAAAGTAATAGCTAGATGCCTCATTTTACTCAGGTCTCTATTTATAGTCACTGCTTTATCCTGCTCTTCTTTGCATTACATTTCTTCTCACGATTTCTTCTTTTCTTGCCATACAGCACTGTGAAAAGGTCTTCTCTCTGGCTTCTCCTTTCAAGGCTGCATCAGATCATTTAAATGAAGACTGCTCCATGAAATGAAATTAGGAACTGTATTCTGCACATCTATTTTTCTCCAAACAATTCACATTTTGCTCTTTATAACGCCCTCAGTTTCAGTAATTGGAGAATAAATATTTACTTTTAAAAAGAGAGTCTTAATCCAACTTTCAGAGGGAAAAAAAATCGCCTCCAGAAAACTTTTACAATAAAAATAATAGAATAACAGAGATCTGAGATGGGAAAGATAAATGTGCTTATTTAGCTCTCTCTCTGAGGCAAAATGTATTTAATTCCGTCTGACTCTGAAATATTGGGGCTTTTGTCCTTGGCGTACATAAACAATTTCTCAGTTTACTAGTATATCTACACAGAAAAGTCAGATTTATAAAAATTTCAATTTTTATTTTTGTAATTGAAGGCAACATGGGTAGAAGGAGATAGTTGATATACTGAAAGATGCAGATCTGGGTTCAAGTCCCACCTCTGCCAATGACTCTTAGGTTCTCTTCTAGCTATTAAGCCTATGGAATTTGGGATAAATCTGGATGTCTGACTTTCAAGTGACTAAAGTCTTAGGTTAAACTACAGCTTTGGCACCTATAAGATATACACTGAAAATAGGATCCCTGTAAAATGGGGGTAAATAAGAATATCTTCCTTAAATTGTACTGTGTTAAAAATTAGATTAAACATGACAGTTTGATATTCATAAGTAATTGTTGGAATTAGATGAGATAAAAGTGTCTGGACAGAATTTTGTAGGAATAATGCTTCCATAACTTGTTAAGCTGTCTTTTGTCTGTTATTTTATTTTTTTAATTGGAAATAAAGTGTGAATTTAAAAATTGACAGCTTGTTATATAAAATTCAATAACCATTGGTCCAAACTCAATGGAAGGAATTCCAGCTTGGAATCCAATGATCTGATCCAATTTTTAGCATCTTCAGGACAAGAGAGAAGAAGACACAACATTCGTGGACCTTTAAAAAGAAAGGGGTATGGATTATAAGAGCACTGTGTTACTTGCAATAAAATACTATTGGATAGAAACATGTTTGATAAAATCTTTTAATTTTATTGTTGTAGTAAATGCTAAAGGTCACTACACCAATATCATAATTTCATGCAGCTCATAATGGCTCTCGCCCGATCTTCTGATTCCCTTTTCACCAATAGACTGCTTTTTATTTTACTGTAGCCCTAAAAATAGGCTTTAACTTACCTTCTAGCCAATGCAATGAAATTTTCTTTTGTGCTATCATATTATTATTACTGAGCTCTATTCTGCTTCTGCCATTTCTGAGAGGGCTAGGTCCCTAATAAACTAGGCTGAGTTATACAGTCTGCAACTCATGAAGTTAAAAGATTCTAGACCTGTTTGCCATGACAGGGGAAAGGCAAACACCTGAGCTTTCATCTTGTGTAACTGAAGAAATTTATCTACAGCCAAAGGGTATACTTTAAAGTGAATTGACACATAAAATTGCATAGTTTAAAGAATATGTGTGTGTGTGTGTGTGCGCACATGCATACTATGCCAGAGCCTCAGCTAGCAATTCAGCAGTGTGGCAGGCTGAATGATGGCCCCTAAGGCTATAAAGTCCTAATCCCTGGAACCTATAAATATTACCTTATTTGGGAAAAGGGTTTTTGCAGATGGAATTAATTAAAGGATTTTGAGATGAATAAATTATCCTGGAATATTTTCGTGGGCCCTAAATGCAATCATATGTACCATTATACAATGGAGGCAGAGGGAAAGTTGACACACCAGGGGAGAAGATAAAGTGAAGCTGTTGCAGAGAGAGATGTGAAGGTGCTGGCCTTTAAGATTGGAGTGATGTGGTCACAAGCCAAGGAATGCCAGCAGTTACCAGGAACTGGAAGGTGCAAAGGACGAATTCTCCCCTAAAGCTGCTGGAGCGAATGCAGATTTTGGCCCTGTGATACTAATTTTGGACTTCTGGCCTCCAGAACTGTGAGAGAATAATCTTTTTTTGTTTTAACTCACCAAGTTTGTGAAAATTGTTACACCAGCAGTAGGGAATAAATAAAAGCATTTTTAAAAAAAGACTGCACTCTCCTCTTCACAGACCTTACATTCTATAAGATGATAAGAAATTAATAGGTGCTGACAATAACACATGATGGGTGAGCTGATAGAGAGGGGCAGGGTGCTTTGAAAGCATATTAGTGGGAACCTAATCTAGCACTGGAGGTCTGAGAGGGCCATGCTGGAAAGTATTTAAGATGAGACTTGAAGACCTAACATTAGTAGCAGTTAGATGGAAAGGGCAGGGCAATCACAGAAGTGGGTTCCATCCTGTGCAAAAGCCAAGAGGCCAGGAGAGCATGCTACACTCTAGCCCTGACAACAGCCCATAGGCATTAAGTATGGAGTGGCAGGAGTTGAGTTGGGAGGGCAGATAATGACCCTATTATGCAAGAGATTGTTACCATGCCAAGGAATATAGAAATCATCTTAAAAGCAATAGTAAGTCACATAAGGTTTGTAAGTCAACGAATGACTGTCTAGGAAGGGAAGGAAGTGGGAAGAGGAAAAGGTCTGGGATAGAGACCAGAGGGAAACTCAGTGAACACCACATGGGTCCAGCCAATATGCTTGCCAAGCACTGCCAAGGCGAGGGGTTCTATACACCAGGCAACCTCTGCCTGACTGGCTGGATTTTTTTTTTTCAATTTCTACCTTTCAGTTATTTAATGTGAAAGTTTATTTCCTCTGACATAACCTTATTCCTGCTGACTCTTTCTTGACTGATCAAAGAATGCAGTTCTATCTTGCTTGAAAAATATCTTTTAACAAATTGAAAGCTGAAATTTTCTAGGTTAAAATTCAAAGACGAAGAATGAGAAGGAGGAAGAGGAGAAGGGAGAGAAGGGAGAGAAAAAAGGAGGAGAATGAAGGAGGAAAAAGAAGGAAGAGGAGGAGGAGAGAGTAAGTGAAAACACATAAAGATGATAACTACCATATCATATGATAAAACTACTGTAATCCATTGCAATTTAACTTAATATACTTATCAGAGTTTGGAAAATAGCAGGTCTAAATAGAAAACAAACTGAATAGGAGCATTTAATACACTTGCAGAATAATTTGGGTCAGAAGAAAAATAATTTTGACCTATGAAATAAAGAAATAGAGAAATTCAAAGATGAATTTGGATTGAATGTCCTTGAAATATGGCTCAATTTCTCACTTCTTTTTTTTTTTTTCATGTAAGTCTCTTCATTGGCCAGCAGTTAAAATAGGGTATCCTAAAGAACATACTTACACAGTGCCTCACAGATATATTCATTTTTTCATTCCATCATGATAGGCATTATAGAAATAAAAAGAGGAACAGTAATTCATAACTGCCTTCATTGTTCACAATGTTAAGATTTTGCACATTGATGCAATAATATCCGTGTTAACTAATGTGGCTAATGTTTATTGAGTGCCAATTACATGTTAGGCATTCTGTTTGGCTTTCAGGTTGTAGCACTGAACGAAACACAAGACAGACAAGGACCCTCCCCTCAAGGAATTTACCTTCAAAACAGGGAACAGGGAGATGAGAATAGGTGCTGGGTAAGGTGCATTGAAAGGTACAGGGAGCAATATTTTCTACCAGGCCAAGGAAGTGATTGGAGATATCAGAGAAGCCTGCTCAACCGAGGTGACATGTGGCATGAGGTTTTATAGATGACAAGAAATTCACCATCTATTGAGAATAGGAAGGAATGGAAGGTAGGGTGAATAATAAAGCAGTGATTCTGAGATGAGAAAGGACCTAACATCTTCAGAAAATGTGATATTGGCTGATGGAGCTAAAGCATTAGAGCTGGAAGCCATGGTCTTAAGAATGTTGAATGCCAGGCAAAGAGATTCATCCATGTATTTCTAACCAATTGAAAATGAAACTTTTTTGTCTGGATTAATCTAATAGCCTTGGATAGCAGTGCACTCAGCATAATATAGGTCACTTATATTAATTCAGTATAAGCCATGCTCCATCTCCATAGTAAGCAGTTAAAATCAGTGAAATAGGTTTATTCTGTGATATGAGAGTCATCTGTTAACTTAAAACTTCAGACAAATAATAGAGTATAGCAGAGGATGAGATAGATACTACATCCCTAGAGTTCTAACTCTAACACAGTAAAAAAGACTGTGAGAGAATTTCAAGCCAGTCTTGTTAAGACATGGGAGGCCAACTTTTATGAACTCTGGTCCCTCCCTAGAAGTCAGGGTTTCTATGATTGTGAGAGAAAGAAGCACATTTGATGCCAAGCTAAAAATAGATGGCTGGGATAAAACCAAAACAATGAAAGGATTTTATTCATATTTACAGCCACCTTTCCACCTTTATAACTCTTTTTAAAAACTAGCTTTTGCAACACTTTGGAATCAAGCAAAAATAAGATAGCGTACACGGTTTCTCAACAAATTATTTTGTCAGCCATGCAGAAACACAGCCATAAGTTCCTATAATATACTATCTAAGCTTTAATTAGCATGAACCATTTACCATTATTCTCAAAATAAAAGAAAAAACCATTGCCATATATTAAACAATAGACAATGAACTCTGTCACTCCTTTCTGTCAGAGCAAATATTGGATTTCTCTCTGAGTAAAATATTTATTTGGGAGTAATTTTACAGCACATATAGCCATAATCTTATTCAAAATGATGAATTTCAAAGGCCAAGACTTGTATGATAAAATCCCACTATATAATTTAATGAGCAGAAGAATGGTGCAACCACCCTTGAATTTATAGACTCTTTGTGTATTAAGATGCAGACATGAGCTCAGATGTTGCCAGTGATGAATAGTTACAGAGGAATGAACAGTAACTATTCACAGAAAGCCGGGGTCTCCTAAAATTATTCCATCTTTAGGTCAAGATGTATGCAGAGTATTGCAAATTCTCTCATCACCTATTAAAAATGTAAACACCATGAGGTAGCAAAACCCATAGCTTAAAAGAAAGAAAGTTTCATGGCCTCTTGCCCTTAGCAAGTAGACCTTCTAGTGGGATGATGTAATCCTGGGTACAAACCGGTTTTTAATGTGCTGTAGGTCACACTCCAAGCAGACTCAACAGAGGTCTAATGGTACAGGTTATGGGGAATATTTCACTGTCCCAGCTTAGTTCAAGGTGGATGGTATGAGCAGCATGATTCTGGGGTTTATGGCAAGAATGATAGCTGGACATGAGCAACAGAACATAAAAACTTTTAGATTCAAGGATACCATCTTTGATTTTAGAAAGGGTCAATTCTATTCTTTTACATTCTGGAATGCCTGCTTTTTTCCCCTGGTAATAGCTCTAGGGACAGGATGAAAACAAAGAAATAACATAACAAGGCATCCAGATAAGCAGCTTATAAGGGAAAGAAAAAAAAAGTCAATACAACAGTTGATTTGCTGAGTCTACACAAGGTCAAATTACAAAACAGATTGACTTTTCCCCACTAGATTGTCCAGACCAGACCTCATGGTGCAGAGCTTTGAGGAGGAACATTATTTTAAATCAAATAAATAATCAGACCAAAAATGAAACCATCAAAGACCAAAATCAAATACCAAAGAATGGCCCCCCAAAATGATATTCAAAGTAGTATTTTGCCTCCGTATTTTTATAACTTGGTAAAAAGAATCTATCCATAAAACTGAGGAGGGAATGGAGCTTGGAAAAACACAAAGGGAAACAAAGGTAAGAAAATGAGAGGGCGCGTAACAACTCACAGGTAGCAAGTGATAGATTCAAACACAAAAGCAATGGCATTTATTGATCAGCAAATATGTATCCGCAATTGTTCCAGGCACCCCACATTGTATCTCATTTCACACATAAAACAGCTCTGTGAGATGGATATTTATATTAAAAATCATAAGCCAAGGGATAATAAATTTATGCAACTTGCACAACAACTCACAGGTAGCAAGTGATAGATTCAAACACAAGTGCAGCTGATGGAAAGTCCTTTTCTATTCCATTGTTTCATACTACCTTCCCTGTCACCTGTTCATCTGATTTCTAATCCAACTCTAATTCCATTATTCAAAATGTAACCAAGCATAGGGAGGGGGCAAGATGGTGGCAGAGTAAGGAGCTCCAAGAACCAGCTACAAGGCAGTTAGTCATCAGCCAGAGCTATCCAAATCACTTGTTTGATTAAAATCATTAACTGCATTTCAAATTCTTGTTTTTAAAAAAAAATTTTTTTTTAAACTCTTGTGCCTGGTGGAGACTCCTAAAGCAAGGTTTCAACAATGCTCTATTATTTCTGGTTTGTGGGTGGAATTCAAGG
>JAQZBX010034958.1:0-24772 GCA_029593785.1 Cabassous unicinctus
TACATCGGAGGTCTCCAGGATTGAATCCTGGTGAAGACTGGAGGAGGAGGAGGAGGAGAAGAGATGAAACAGACACAGAGAATTGCCCAGCGAATGGACACAAAACAGCAAATGGGGAAGGGGGGGTTTAAAATGGATCAAGTAAATAAATAAATCTTTAAAAAAAATTAAAAAAAAATTCAGTTAGGTGCTTGCGCTGAGCTAAAGATGGTTTCTCCCTAGTCTTGAGTTAGGAAGAAGCTTCCAGTCTACCTCCTTGTTGATGTGAAAACTTTAAAACAAATCTCGAATCTTTTAGACTTCAGGAAAAATTCTGAGGGATTAGAAATTGATATATTTCATGTAAGAGAAGCCTTATGAAAAAAACAAAAGGTTTCTTGTTTGCATCTGTCTGTAGGGGGTTTTTATTCAGTCCAATCAGGCCTATCACTTTGCTCAGAAAGCAGTTTTCATTTCATGTGCATCTTTGAATTTTATTCAAGAAATGTTATTTTTATTAATCTTATTTACAAGCACTCCATACATGAGAAATTAATTTTGTTCATCTGTCTTTACCGAAAGCTGGATATGAATTAGTGGAGTAATTCCTCTCCTCCATCTGTGTGTCTTTTAAATAGGTATGACTCCTTCACTGGGGTGCCGGTCAGCCAGCGGAACCTGCTGCTGGAGAAGGCCAGCGTTCTGTTCAACATCGGGGCCATTTACACCCAGATCGGGACCCGGTGCCATCGGCAGGCACAGGCCGGGCTGGAGAGTGCCGTGGATGCCTTCCAGAGAGCTGCAGGTGGGTGTCTGCCGGGGAGAGAGCTTTGGCCCCTTGCCTTGGCACCTGGCACCCCAGCCGGGTCCCCCTCAGACCCACACTCGGCTGCACCAGCCCGAGAGGGTCGGGTCAGTCTGCCGGCTGCTTTAACTTCCATCAGGAGAACTGCTGGAGCATCCCAACCCTGCTGTCTCGGTCTGGGTAGTGAATCCGTGGTTCACGCATCGTATGCGTGGCCCTAAGAATGGCGGCGCATCAGCTGATCCTCTGCGCACTCTATTATTATTTATTTTTATCTCTACAAACAGACACTCCCCTTCCTGCATCCTCTTTTGAAGAACAGCATAAGTATTCCTGTATAGCGAAAAATGTAGGGTTTTGTTTTCCCTTTCTCTGACTAGGTGTGCCTTATCAGTGCATATTCCTACCCGTGTCTTTTGCATGATGCTCATTCCACAGTTCACCTGCCTGAGGGTGCTGTCCTTTGACCTGTGCAGTGACACGTACTTCAAAGCTCCGTCACCTTCTGGGACTTTTCCAAACCCTTTTCCCATTCTAATTCTTTTTCCCAAGTCACCCCTGCTACCTTGGCATAGACCCAGTGCTGAGGGAGAGACTGGCGAGGCTCACGTGCGGCCCAGGACTTTGTTGCTCCCCTCCAGGCAGCCCTGTGCCCGGGGCAGACTCGGTGTGGGGAGTTGTGGGAACCAGCAGCGGCGCAGTGCGGACCCCACTGCAACGCCCAGACTGGCTCCACAGCAGGCCTCCAGCTGGGTCGCGGCTCGCTGCTCTGCTTTGGGTGTGACCCCCGGCAGGGAATCTTTTCCTGTATCTCACTTTGTTCTGCAAGGCTAATTGTGGAATCTGTTGTGTTCAAATGATTATCCTTTGAGATGAAATGCTGTGCTGAGATTCCTTGTAGGAGTCAATTTCTTTCTCTGCGGATCCTTTTCGGTGGAAGCACTTGTCTCCAAGATTTCAGAGATAGAAACATGCAGGTCCAAAAAATGAAGCTCCGAGGGAAGCAGTCAGCAGTTGCTGATCTGTCTGCAGGGCAATTTATGACCTGCAGCAAAACCAGAGGAACCAGTTGGATGGGATTCATGTCAGAGATTATAATTCAGCTCCAGGTTGATTGTCAGTTAATACTTGTGACAATTAATTTTCAAAAAGAAAAAAAAGTCAGCCGAGGGCTACAGCGTGAAAATTTCCATTGGAGGGGGCTGGATTGATCTCTTTTTGGGGTAATGGGGGGAAGCCAGGAATTTCTGGATGCCCTGGGTCTTGTGTGCGTGTGCGTGTCATCCTGCAAGCCCCTGGGTCACGGTGCCTGCTTTCTTCTTTTGCCTCCATCGCATGCTTGGTCATGAATGGAATCCTTCCCAGCTGTTCCAGGTGAGGCAGGGATGGAGGAGGGCAGCAGGATTGCCGGAACATAGGGAGCTGGTTCCCTTGCTTGGCATAGGTGTGGATGTTTTGGCAGAGAATCAGATTTTTAAAGATTGCTCTGGGACACTAGACAGATAAATACATTGATGGATATAAGAGAGTATCTCTTTTTTAGTGGTAACATCTATAGAACAAAATTTGCCATTTTAGCCATTTTTAAGTATATGTTTCAGTGGCATTAATTGCACTCACAATGTGCTAACCATCACTACCTTCCATTACTAAAACTTTTCCATCACCCCACACACATCTGTACCCATTAAGCAATAACTCACCATTCTACCCGTCCCCACCTCCAAGCTCCTGCTAACCTCTAATTTGCTTTCCATCCTTATGAGTTTGCTTATTCTAGATAGTTCATGTAAGTGGAATCATTCAATAGCTTTCCTTTTATGTCTGGCTTTTTTTTTTTTTTTTTAAAGGTAGTACTGGGCATTGAACCCCAGACCTTGTACATGGGAAGTAGGAGCTCAAACCACTGAGCTATACCTGCTCCCCTGGCTTATTTCTCTTAGCATAACGTCTTCAGGTTCTTCTGTGTGGTGGCAAGTATCAGAACTCCAGTTTTGTATTTGTGCTTCTGTTGTTTTCTATGCTTCTGAGAAGCATGGTGGAGTAAATATGTTCCCCCAACTAACTGTGCAAACAATGTACAATTTTAGGGGTTTTAAACTATCTGAAAGAGACATTCACTCATACTCCGAGTTATGACATGAGCCCCGCTATGCTCAGCGTACTGGTCAAGATGATGCTCGCACAAGCCCAAGAAAGTGTGTTTGAGAAAATCAGCCTTCCTGGGATCCGGAATGAGTTCTTCATGCTGGTGAAGGTGTCTCAGGAGGCTGCCAAGGTAAGCGCCTCCGGCTACCCGTGCCTTCTGGGGGCAGGTGGGCTGTGCTGGGTTGGGCTCCCTGGGAGCTGCGGGGGTTTCCCACGGCAGGCCGCACCCATGACCTGGGCAGCATGTGCGCACTGGCCGGGGCTGCTGGTTGGCGTTCCCCTGGCAACCACTGGTGTCTCAGGTACGGATTGCTGATCCCACCTGCAGCTTGGCCCAAGAATAATGACAGTTTCTGATCTTCTGTTGATGCTATTATCCCCAGGAGCCCCTGGGGTCACTTTAAGACCCTGCAGCAGCCTTTGGGCTTTTTTTTTTTTTTAAGGAGGTACCGGGAATCGAACCCAGGACCTCGTACGTGGGAAGCAGGCGCTCAACCGCTGAGCTACATCTGCTCCCCTGAGCTTTTTCCTTGGTGTGTATGGCTCTCAGTGCCCCTTCTGTCTCAGGTCGGGGAGGTCTACCGGCAGCTGCACGCGGCCATGAGCCAGGCGCCGGTGAAGGAGAACGTGCCCTACTCCTGGGCCAGCCTGGCCTCCGTGAAGGCCCATCACTACGGAGCCCTGGCCCACTACTTCGCTGCCACCCTCCTCATCGACCACCAGCGTAAGGCTTGTGGGAACGGGGACCCTGGGGTTCGGCCAAGGTGGTGATTTGGCTGCCTCTGGGGGATTCTGAGCCTGCCCTAGAGACGCTCGCGGTCTGAGGGCGGAGGGAGGGACTCCCAGGGGGACCCAGGCAGTGCCCCACAGGCCAGGGTGGGATTAGGGGTTTTAAATTCCTGCTGTGGGAGGAGGAGGGACTAGCTTTATTTCTGCCTGGGACGTAGCAGGTGGCCTCATGGCCTTTTCACCTGGAATCCAGAACAGGGCTAAGGTACGGTATGTGAGGCACGCGCCTCGGGCACACTCAGGGGATGCTAAAGAACTCAGTATTTAAGATGAATAACATTTTGATGCAATTGTTTTTAAAAGTTAAAATTAATGCAAAAAAAAAAAATCTGTAATGATCAAAGTTTTAAATAAAGACAGTGAGCCATACTGGAGCCCCAGGTAAAAAGGAATTTTGATGTTCTGCTCATCACAGATGATTTTGCATTAATTTTGCTATTTTAAAAATGACATTGAAATACTATGTGTCTTGCTGAGTTTTTGGCACCCCTGCCCCCCCCTAAATTGCCTCACTCACCTCCCCCTAATTCCTGTCCCTGAATTAGAGGCAGGATGGGGTTTTAGTTGTGATTAGTATTAACGCAGCACCACAAAGTAATGAAAAGGACAGACTCTGGAGCCAGATTTGCCTGGGTTTCAAATCTCAGCCCTGCCGTTTACTAGCTGTTTGCACTTAGGCAAGTTATTTAGCCTGTCTGTGCCTCAGTTTTCTCATCTGTAAAATGGGGATACAAATAACTTATATCACAGGGCTGTTGTGGAACCTAAATAAGTGCCTATAGGCAAATAAAGTACATAGTAAGCTCTCTGAAAAAGTGTTGGCTTCTACTTATAGTGTTACATAGTCCAGGAGGGAGGACAAGACAGGCCAGCAAATAAGAATAGAGCACCTCTTTAATTGCCGTAGAGGCACGAGTGAGGCAGCAGTTGGTTCTGCCTGGCATTGCCATGTTCTCAGAGTTGGTGACATTCCAGTTGGGCTTTGAGCTCTGAGTGGGACTTTTCTAGCTGAGCAAAGAGGGAAAGGGTAGCTAAGAGCAGAGAAAGCTGAGCAAAGGAGTGGAGGCCGACAGTGTTCAGGTGAGGGTGAGTGGTTTGGGGAGTTTAGAGAGTAAGATGCATGCCAGGGGGGTGGTGCCGGGCAGGGACCCCGTTGCAGGCCTGGAGGTCAGGAACAGGGCTGGGTCTGAGCTAGGAGGTTCTGGGAGCTGGGCGACTCGGAAGCGGCAGCGTGTGGCAGCTCCGTGCCAAATCACAACCCACTGGCGCAAGCCTGGGTGGTGCGCTGAGTAAAGGCTGTGGGCCCGATAGCCTGGTCTGTGTCAGGGGCTGGGATGTAGACTCGTTTACCCAAATGCCCTGTAAGACTGGCACTCAAATTAGATGAAAGGAACCTGGAGCCGTGGTGTAGAAAGAGAAATTTCTAAGTGAGTGTGCAGTGCCACCTCGCGAGCCCGTGGCCTGACCACGTGGAGGGACTTAGTGGCAGTGCGTGGCTCTCGTTGCAGTGAAGGCTGGTGCGGATGAGGACCACCAGGAGAAGTGCCTGTCCCAGCTCTATGACCACATGCCAGAGGGACTGACGCCCTTGGCCACACTGAAAAACGGACGCCAGCGCCGGCAGCTAGGTGTGTATCAGCGCTGCTCTTGGAATCTGTACAGGGCTGGCTCTCCTGCTGCCTCCCTTGCACCCCACGTGTCTCCCCGCTGGTCCTGCCCACGAGTCACCCCAGACAAGTCCCCAGGGCAGGGCTCGAGAGAGTTGGGCTTCCCGAGAAGACCAGTGTCCTCGTGGCTACTCTGGATCCAGGGACCCTCGCAGGGCTTCCAGAGCTGTGTTCTCATGGATTCCATGGGGGCCCACGCATCCTTTGACCATCCTCCAGTATCCTAAGAGTACCTGGGATGGCCCTTTGGCATCCTAATGTGGAAGGACACATTTGTGATTTTCTCCTGGCACAGCTTCATCACTAAGAACTGGTAGGAATTACTCTGGTTTGGTCTTTGCCACATCCGGGTTAATTCCCTCCACCTGCAGCTCCCATCTCAGTGCAGGCTTGGCAGCTCCGTTCTTCTAGGTGGGACCAGAAACCTCAGTCACCCTCCTCCACCCTTTGCCTCTGTCACACCACGCGCTTGGTAAATCCTCATTGGCTCCACCTAGGAAACACCTCCCGAGTCGGACCACTTCTTACCTACCTCCCTGGTCCAGGCCACACTGATATGGCGCTGACTTAAACATTGACGCGCCTCATCCTCCCGACAACACTGTGGGATCAGTCCAGCAGGATCCCCATTGTACCCTTGAGGACATGGAGGCATAGAGAGGTCACCTGGCTTGCCTGGTTTTTGCAGTGGCTTGTCTCTCTGCTTGGCTCTTTGCACCTTCTTAGTCTCGTCCCATGGATCAAATCACATCCATCCTCTGCTCAAACCCTAATGGGGCCTCATCTCACCCTGCACTTCTAAAGGTCTGGTCTGACCCCTGTTCCTATCTGACCTCATTCCCTAACCTTCTCCCTCACCCTCTGGCTCTCCAGCCACACTTAGCACCTTGTTGTCCTTTAACACCCAGGCATCTCCTGCCCCAGGGCCTTTGCACTTGCTTCTTCCAGGAGGGATCTTCTGTCAGATATCTTCCTGGCTGCCTCCTCCCTTCAGGATGCTGCTCAGGATCCTTCTCTGATCACCCTTTGTAGGGGAGCAACTCCCCGTCCCCAGGCTTCTCTTGCCACATCTGCAGACCCTGATCTCTTTCCTGATCACCTTATTGCCACATAATCTCTTACGTATTTCTTTGCTTGTTAATTATCTATCTTCAACCACTAGCGTTTTAACTCCATGGGCCCAGGGGCTGTTTTTCTGGTTCACTGCATTATCTCTAGTGCCTAGAACATTTGGTAAATATTTGTTGATTTATCAAATGAGTTAGTGTTTTATAAATGCCCGTGGGCATATTACACATGCATTTAGGGAGCTCGGGCCATCCAGACAGATCCTTTAGAAAAGAGGAGGTCCCCCTTCCTGGGCTGATCCCAGGGCCCTTTGGTGCTCCCGGATGCACTGGCGCCTGCAATTTAGGAAATATGCGGCTTGGGGTGGTTGTCTGCCGGCAGGAAAGTCGCATCTGCGCAAGGCCATCACGCACCACGAGGAGTCCGTGCGGGAGGCGAGCCTGTGCAAGAAGCTGCGCAGCATCGAGGTGCTCCAGGAAGTGCTCTCCGCCGCCCACCAGCGGGCCCAGGTCAAGTATTCTCAGCACCAGGAGGACGACGATTTTCTGGACTTGATCGAGGCTCCTGATGTTATTTGTGAGTGACTGAGGCCTTCGGCCTGTTGCGCGGAGTTAGGAATCGGTGATGAAGGGGAGCCCATGTCTCCCTATCACTCCACCTCACCTTTGACCCATGTCTCTGGCATTCCACCCCAATTTGCAGGGACCAGCTCCTGACAAACAGAGCCCCACCTGAGCAGGGATTCTGGGCTCATTCTGTAGCAATAGTAGCTAATATCCATTAAGCATGAGGGCTTCTGCCAAGCATGATGCTAAGCACCATATGTATGCAGAATCTCATTCAATCCTCCCTCCAACACTAAGAGGGAGGTACTAGTATCATCCCCATTTTAAAAATGAGGAAATAAAGGCTTAGGGGAGCAAAAAGTACTTGCCCTGGGTGACCAAACTGGTAGTTGGTAGACGCGGGAATGGAGTTTGGGGGTTCTCCTTCCTGGGTACTGGAGCCACTTCCTTGGCCCCTCGCCTACATCTATGCCCTGTAGCCAGGAGGTGGAGACTTCAGTCCACGGCGAGGCTGTCCAATGATAGTAGCACTGCTCCAGGAGCAGACGAGCCACGGCTGAGCTCACGGTTTGTAAGAAGCCACAGGGTCATCCTCTATACAGAGCTGTGTTTTACCCTGGCCTAGTCAGTTATTTTTCTGTTAGATTTTCTTTTTATGCTGTTGCTTATGTATAAATTAGCAAACATTAAAAATGAACTAGCTTTGTGGAAAGGGTGGGGCCAGAGCCTGCCATAGATGGGCTGTTAGAGATTGGTAGCTATTGGGCACAGTTTGGCAAAACCATGCTTCTCACTGTGAAACCGTTACGTCCCTCATTAGTGGTGAAGACAGGAAGCCCCTTACCTAGGACTTTGTACTAAGAGAAAGAGAATTTCCTAGCAGCCCCACTGAAAACAGATTACTTTTCAGTAGGATTTTATGAGCACCCCAAGGAATTCCACTAGAATAGAAACTCCTTGAAGGCAGGGGTTTGTCTGTCTTGGCCCCAGAAGACAGTATGTCCAAATGGAAGGTACAGTACACCCCAGGCCAGGGGACTGACCAGAATTCCATTTTCTGCCTTATTTGGCTAATCCCAGATAAGGGCAAGTGCATAGGACCAAGTTGTTTTTTTCTTTTTGTTTGTTTGGTTTTTTTTTTTTAGGAGGTACTGGGGATTGAACCTGGGACCTCGAACATGCAAAACAGGCACTCGACCACTGAGCTACACTCGCTCCCCTGCACCAAGTTTTGCTTCCTCTTCCCTTCAGAGAAAACACTGTAGCCCTGAGTTTAAGGATTACAGAAACATTTATTCTTTCCCTCTCAATCTTTTTTTCTAGCTAAAACTGAGCAAGAAGCTGAAATTATACCACCACAGTTCTCCAAGGTGACAGTAACAGACTTCTTCCAGAAGCTGGTAAGTTGAGCACCTATTTTCATAACCACTCCCAGGGACAGCTTTTAAATTTTATGAAAGGGGAAATGGCTGTTAATGTTCTTGTATGCCCACTGGGGGACATCCTCTCCCAGGTGTTTTTTTCACTCAGTTCAAGGCCGAGTGAACTTTCAAGTGTCTGATTCAGTCTTCAAATCCTACAATGAATGATGCTCTATCCCAAAGGGCCCCCTATCAGTGTTTTCGGCCAACAAGAGATGGACACCTCCTCGAAGCATTCATTTCATCGCAGAAGAAGGCGACATGGGATTCACCTTGAGAGGAAATGCCCCAGTTCAAGTTCACTTCCTGGATCCTTATTGTTCTGCTGCAGTAAGTGTGCACCGTTCTGGATCTGGAGCAAAACTCACTGGTATCCTTGCAGGGGGTCAGGCTGATAAAATACAAAGGAAGCAACCCAGACACATTTTTCTTGGTGATTGAATGTAGAGTATTTACAAAGCGGGTTAGTTTCACAGCCTCTGACTTTATATGAAAGTACAAAAAGAACAGTATTAATTTTCACTTTCTTGAAGCAAACCTAGGTCAATGTCTACTTTGTTAACAAGTGCAGAAACTATGATTGAGGGATTAGAATGAACAAAACATTGACCTTTATTTAACCAATACTTTTTTGCAGCTGGCAGGAGCCAAAGAAGGAGATTATATTATTTCTATTCAAGGCGTGGATTGTAAGTGGTTGACAGTGAGTGAGGTTATGAAACTGCTCAAGAGCTTTGGTGAGGATGACATTGAGATGAAGGTGGTGAGCCTTCTGGACTCTGCGTCTTCCATGGTGAGTGCGGGCGCCCCCTGGTGGAAAAGAGAGGTGCGGGTGAAATCGGTGTGATTTCAGTATCTGCCTCCTGCACTGGTAACATTTCATAGAATAACGCATCATCTTGGAAAGTGCTCATCTTGGGTTAAAGACATAATTGGAGACCTTTTTTATAATCCCATAATTAAAATAACTTCTTGATATTTTAGTCTTAATACATAGACTTGATCTATTTTTCTGATCTAATTCTTTTTCATTGCAAAAGTAATATATATTCACAGTAAGGGGAAAGAAAGTTCCAAATGGTACAGAAAGGCTTAAGATGACGTGTGAAAGTCCCTTTCCACACTCCAGAGACTGTCAGTGGTTGGGGTTTCATTTGGAAGTAGAGCTGACAGGGATTTGTGGAAAGGAGATTAGAAAAGAGGAGGGTGATGCCTCAGTTTTGGGCTTGAACTGCATGGGTAGCAGTCAGTTTTCATAAGGATGGGAAGAGTAGGGAGTGAGGGGCACAACGAGAGGTATGATTTGCATGTTTCCAATGCCGTTGGAATTTCAGATGTACACATAAAGCAGGAAGGTGGATGGATGTTCAGTTTGTGAGAGAGAAGCCAGAGCTGGAAAGAATATTTGACAATCGGGAGTGAATGTGGCTCAAGTGGTTGAGCGCAGCTTCCCACACAGGAGGTCCCAGGTTCAATCCCCAGTGCCTGGTACCTTTAAAATGTATATATGTATCTATTTGAGCATTGTTCGCATACAGGCTGTGAGACTAAGTGAAATCACCTGCAGGGAGGATGAGGGCCCAGACTGAACCCTGAGATACCACAGACATTTAGAGGTCAATCAGAAGAAAAGTGGGAGCAAAGGAGGTTGAGAAGGAGAGTTCAGAGAGGTAGGATGAAAGAGCACTCTGGAAATCAAGAGAAGAAAATCTTTCAGGGAGAGATCGGCCGGTTGTGTTGAATACAGTTAGGCAGAGCCATGTGCACTGCCAGTGGCAGCAGGACAGTGATGGGTGGTCTCAACCAGAACCGTTTCACAGAGAGGAGGCAACAGAAGCCTGACTAGAGAAGGTGGACCAAAGGGATTATGTGGTTCCGTTGATACGGAATCTTCAGAACAGGCAAATTCATGGAGATGAAAGTAGACCCGTGGTGGCCAGGGGCCAGGGGCCAGAGGGAATGGGGAGTGACCACAAACAAGTGTGTGGTTTCTTTTTGGGGGTGATGAAAATGTTCTGGAACTGGAGAGTGGTGATGGTTACACAGTTTTTATGAATGTACTGGAAGTCACTGAGCTGTATACTCTAAAATGGTGAATTTTAAGGTATGTGAACTATATTTCACTTTTTAAAAGCCTTTTGACTGAGATATATTCACATACCATACACCCATAGTGTACATTCAGTGGCTTTTGGCATAATCACAGAGATGTGCATTCATCAGCGCAATCAGTATTAGACCATTTTCATTGCTCCAAAAAGAAAACCGCCCCCCAGCCCTTAGCGGTCACCTCTCAATCCCTCTCTCTTTCCCCTGCCATAGTATATTTAATTTTTAAAAGGAAGACAAAGAAGTAGAGGGGCTTACAGAGCACCCTGGAGAAAGGATCAAAGGAAATGGTGTTTTTAGGGGCAGAACCCGTGGAGTTGCTGCTCAAGTGGTAGAGGTTCCAGCTAGAACAGTAAGGAAGTTGTTTGTCCCGAAGGAGGTTGAATAAAAGGGTTCAGCGGTGGTCTCAAGGGTTGGGGTGGAGAGACAAACCGGAGAGGCAGGACTAGAGAACAGGCTGCCCTACAAAAAGCGATTGAAGGCCACTGTCATACCTTTGAACCAGAGAGTGGGCACTCCCACTGGAAAGAGATGGAAGTTTCTTTGAACTGGGCCAATAAAGAAGTTGATGTAATGGTTGAAAGCCAGGTTCTACCCTCAGATTGTCCAGGCCTGAATCCTGGTTACCAGGATGGGGTGACCTCAGGCTAGTCATATTAACAGCTCTGTGCCTCCAGGAAACTGGGGGTGAATACCTACACCCTTAGGATAGTGCCTGGCACGGGTCATAGGTGTTATGATGGTGGTGATTCCTGTATCTACATTGCACCCGGCAAGGACTGCAGAGCATGAGTGTTGAGGGCTATTTTTGGCTGCTGAGCCCTTTCTTCAAACAAAATCAAATAATGAGAACAAATACAGCCCAAAGCTGAATTGAATTGATTGGTGCCTAGAGCACTACCTGCCGCCCCTTCCTGTCTTGACTCCCATGGGGACCCCTTGTGCCCCTCCATGGAGCATATTTTGGTAACCACTGAGGTAGTAGAAAGAATCCAAGACTTCGAATCAGACCCCATCTGCCATTAACAGGCTGTGTGACCTCCAGCAAGTTCAGACCCTCCCTGTTTTCACATCCATCTGATGATGTAAGTTAGACTATTTCAGTGGTTTTCAAACTGCTCCATAAAGAGAGGTGCCCCAGGAAGATTTGGGGAATGGGGGTGGGGGGTGGGGAGCATGCTGGATAAGGACAGAAGGAAAGAGTAAATGGAAGGGAAGGAAGAGAAAGCAGCTTTTTCCAGAAGTGTGGCTGTGGGGAACTGGGGTGGTAGCTGGGAGGGGGGCACAGGGTTAAGTAAGGCTTTTCAAAGGGGATACCATGGAAAGCTCATGTGCTGATGGAAGGGTCCAGAAGACAGGAAGAGGTATTGCCAAGGAAGGAAAGAGGGAGTAGAGGTTGAGATCCAGGCATGTGGGAGGGCTTGGTCTTTGGGGACAGATATAATTAAGCATAAGGTAAGGCTGTTAAGGCAGGAGGCCCTCCCACTGAAAAGGGCGAGCGAGTGGTTTGAGGAGAGAAAAGGAATGAAAGTACTAGGAAAATATTGTACGATTGCCAAGCCATTGGGTGCCTATTGAGGGGCTTGGGGTCAGGGGTCAGAATTTCAAGGGAAGCCCGTCAGCTTGATAAATGTCCTTGGGCAACGTGCAGCTGTTTGGATGCAGGCTTGGGGGAGGCAGAGGGAGTTTAACTGGAGTTGACATTTTACCACATGAGCATGGAAGAGGAACAGAATTGAAGGTATTTGTGGGGGGAGTGGTTATAATGATTGTAATACTTTTAAAAAATATTAATAAAAACCTAAAAAATTGAGTAGTGGCTTACTAAGCCTAAATTACTGCTACTAAGGTATGTTCCTTGGTTGCTTGAGTTCCAAAATTATATTGAGTTGGTTGGCATCTAAATGGGATAAGGTTGAAAAATGTTTGCAGGCCTCAAATCTACCTCCAGGATGATGATGATGATGATTTTTAATGATCATGTACGTTGTCCTGTAAAGCATGTTGGGGTTAATGGTCAGTTTTATAGGAAAGGGAGAGGCATCTTCATCCAAAGGGAGCCGAACTCAAGGAGGTATTTTACAGTAAATAACCCCCCTCATGGCCACATAACTCGTGAACAATGTACCCAACAGCGCTGGGATATATTTTAAGCATATTTATATAAAGAGCCTGATTTTGCTGCCTGGAACATCGTAGATGCTTAGTGAACATTGGGTGAAGAACTTTCCTTAGGTTTCCCATTTGAGTCCTGTTTAATGTTATGGTGGCATCTTCACTGTGGTTTCTTGTCTTAAGAAATGAGAATAAAGTTGAGCTATAGCTACTGGCATGGACTGGAATCCAAGATATGCCTAATGAAGAAAGCAGAGTGCAGAAGTGTGTGTAGTATATTCCTTTTAAGAAAACACACGGTGTTGTACTTATGCACGTGACTGCTTTTATCTCTAGAAGTATCACACAGTGGTTCCCTCAGGGGAGAGGCCTGGAAGCCACGGTGGGAGATCGACCTACTGTTCACTGTATAAATTTCCATATTGTTTGCCATGAAATATGTTACTTTTAAAAAATAAACACCTAAAAATTTGAGTTGTGGTTTACTAACCCTAAATTACTACCACTGAGCATATTCCTTAGTCACTGGAGCTCCAAAATTATATTGGATTGATTTTAGAGAGGATGCTGCTGGGAAGCAGGTGTGGCTCAATGGATAGAACACCCGTTTTATTACCCGGCGCCTCCTTGTGAGGGCACGGCACTGTGGGCTGATGCGGCAAGACCTCACAGCAAGGGGGAGATAAGCAGACACAGAGAAGACACGCAGCGAATGGACACAGCAGCACAAGCGGCCAGGGGGAGATAAATAAATAAAATAAATAAATCTTTAAAAAAAATAAAAAATAAAAATAAAGAGGATGCTGCAAGGGCAGTGTGTGCGTCTTAAACTTTGTAACCACTTGAGGATTTCTAACACCCTCTCTCTTCCTTTCTCTATGCGCAGCATAATAAGAGTGCCACATACTCTGTGGGAATGCAGAAGACTTACTCCATGATCTGCTTAGCCATGGGGGATGATGATAAAACTGATAAAACCAAGAAAATCTCGAAAAAGCTTTCCTTTTTGAGTTGGGGCACCAGCAAGAACAGACAGAAGTCGGCCAGCACCCTGTGCCTTCCTTCAGTTGGGGTGGGAAGGCCTCAAGTCAAGAAGAAGCTGCCCTCTCCATTCAGCCTTCTCAACTCTGACAGTTCTTTGTACTAATGAGAGAAAACAGAAGATCTGGCCCAAAACATTCCCGAGGGCTGACTGTGCCTTAATATTTGTGCCATCGTAGGAAATTTCTAGATATTCTCAAATCCTGCTTTTTCACAATCTAAACTTGCAATTGAAGCCTCTAGAAACTTGTGGATAACACCGATTTGAGGAGTGTCGCTATACTGCTGCAAGTTATTTATTATATTAAATATTGTAAATAGAATAGTGTTGAAAATATGGCTACTTTTAATGGTTACAGTTATGTGTTTTAGTCACGATCAGAATTAAATTTGGGCTACCTACACTAGATGTATTTCTAATAGTTTCCAAGTGTGCGTAATAAGAGAGCATTCCTTAATTTAGAATTCAGATGAACCCTGAATTAAGGAAGGACGGGGATTACAGCAATAGATTTAGTGTTATTAATAAACTCCCAGAGCTGCTTCCTGATGGGAATTCATTAACCTAAAACAACAAGCTTTTATATTATTTCTACATAATATGAATGCTACTTCCAGATAAAAGTCAGTGCCAAGTTTGTCATGACTTACTAAATAAAAACAATTTAGGAGCGGCTTTTATTCCAGTTTCATGTCATTTAAAAGATGCTAACACAGTGGCAGTGTTAGGTGAAGATGCTATCTACAAGGTAGATAATATTACTGTTTGATACTCAAAACATTTTTCATTTTGTTTAAAGTAGAAAGTACATAAATGTATATTTTAAGAGTTTTGGTTTAGAAGCTAGTTTCACATTTTATAAGATAAAGATGTAAATGATTCAAATTTAAAGCTCTATTTGATTTTCTAAAATGACATTCTACCAATTGATTTCTCTTGCTGTAATTTGGATGACACCGTGATTCTAATAAGACTCATGGTTGACATAATACAGGTATATAGCTAAAAATCACTAACGTTGAAACCTAATTCTGAGAATTAACAAGAATTTTCTATTGTGCAATATTTAAAGGGAAGCAACCACCTTTGGAAAAGTGTATCCAGTGTTCCTAGGACCATGGTTGTGTAACTATTTAAATAAACATGTTCATTTACTGTGTTACTGTTTCTTTACTCTTATTTCACTTTTAATTCCTTCCTGTTTCAAAGATTTCTACCCTAATGCACAAAACATATGTTTGAATTTTTAAAATTACAAAAAACATACAGTGTTGGGAGTGGAAGTGGCTCAAGCCATTGGTTGCCTCCCTCCCACAGGGGAGGTGTCGGGTTTGGTTCCCGGTGCCTCCTAAAAGGAAAATGAGCACACAATGAACAGACACAGAGCAGACAGCAAGCGCAAACAAGGGAGGAGGGGGGAGTAAATAAATAAAATCATAAAAACAAAACAACATAAGGTGTCTAATTGTATTTTTTTGAGTGGACAAGTATACTTTTTTTTTTTTAATGGTATAAGTAACATGTATTTACTAATCAGTGTCTGTGGGTTGAGACAGTTGGGGAAGTCTGCTGACAGCTCTCCAAGATTGCTTTCCTGCAGAGAGTAACAACATGGGTTCCTGCTCTTCGTGACCATGATAATGCAAGCAGTATTCCACAGTGGTCTGCACACACTCCTAAATTTCTACAAGTTTCAACAAAATTTCACCAGTGCCTCTATGTTGAAGGAAGATGGTCGCTGATCTCTGCCTGGTTTCTCCTTCCTGGGCTTCCTCTTCCTCTTAAGGCCCGTGGGTCCAGCTTCTTCCAATCTCAGCTGCAGGCTAGCTTGTCTCTCAGGGCTTCCTATATCATCTCAACCCTCTTCAGCTGCAAACTATCAGGTAAATGGCTTCTCTGTCTTCCTGCTGTTAACAGGTATACTTTTTGATCCCCAGTCCCTGGCTCCCCTGCCATTTTCTTGTGTATCCTCCCATCAATAGGCCATATATTTACATACTTTTTCCCCTCCCTTACATAATTAGTTTATCTTTAAACGGGAGCTTCAGGCTCTAGGCTTTCTCAAGGCACTATGTGTTTGGAAGACATGTCCAGTGATTATAAAACAAACTGTACGGCTACCAAAAAAACAGGGAAGGAGGGTGTTTATTTACATTGGCAGCCCCAAAGCCCAGGTATACTAAGACCAGCCCTGAAAAGCAGCAGCTCTGACACCAGGAAAAATAGGCTTATGATACACAGTGCTTCATTGTAGGTTTGGTTTTCTTTAGACGTTCACACCCACCACCAGAAACTTTAGAAGACCCTTCCATGAGAGATGCAGGTCAAGGTCCCACATGAAAATCTGCCTGAGCTGGCTTTCTGCTGAATATGAGAATCCCTAAATTAAATGGTCTCCCTTAGGAAGATCCCCAAAGCCCAATTTCTGGGGCCCACTAAAACGCCTGAACCCAGTGGGCAAGGCTAGACAACCTGCAGGCTCCATTCAAGCCTCATCTTTCACTCATTGCTGTGAGAGGAGATATTTTTTCTTCATTTTTAAATATGATCCTGTAACTTGCGGTCTCAAGGAGAAAAGGGAGCAGATGTTGTAGGAGGAGCCGTCACCTGGACCGTTGGAAGAACGTGTGAATTTGCTGTGCTGCTGCTTGTCCAACCACCTGCTCGAGTTCTTGGACAGAAGCATTACTTAATTGTTGGATACTTGGGAATTTCTGAAGCAGAAGGGGAGCTTTAACTTTTCCAACTCCTGGGATCTGTTGCACAGTTCGAAGGAGGGATGGCTCAGAGAGCAGGGCCCGTTTCTTCCTGAGGAAAGGGTTCTTACTGTTGTCCTTGGTTTGTTCCTGGACCTGAAGTGGAAATTAAAGAAAAGGCACATAAGCACCCTCTAGAAGACTGGCTGCTTTCTCAGAGTCTTGTGGAAATCTAGTTTTTCTGTTTGGTTCAGGTGCAAAAGATCAACTTTTCATGTTTTCATATACCATGAATATAATTTTTCAGACATCAGCAGAATTATTGAAAGATACCATATATGGGAAGCGGGTGTGGCTCAATCGATAGAGCTCCCGTTTACCATATGGGAGGCCCTGGGTTCGCTTCCGGGGGCCTCCTTGTGAGGGCAGGCTGGCCCACGCGGCGCGGTGGGCTGATGCAGCAAGACCTCACAGCAAAAATACACGGCAAAAACACACAGCAAATGGACACAGAAAAAACACACAGCAAATGGACTCGGCAAACACAAGCAGCAAGGGGGGGATAAATAAATAAATCTTTAAAAAAAAAAAAAAGATACCATATGATCACACAAAGGAGTAACAGATGAAAAGAATTACAAGTTTTTGGAATGTTTGGGATAAAACTAATGAAAAACATACTCAGGAATTCAAACACTTTCCTATGGTCCGTGAGGAAGTTTTCAATTTATAGGGCTAAATGATGGCTATACATAAATTGGGCCCGCTTGATACAAGACCTGGAGGAAGCTTTCCTATACTCAGAAGCAGATGACACTAACATTGTATCAGGGAAATTAGGGATAGTGATGCAACTTGGTTCACAACCCAAGCTTCACATCAGAATCACAGGGGGAGCTTTACAAACAATACAATGCCCTAACCCCACGTTCTGATTTTTACCTGGCCTGAGGTCAAGCCCAGGAATCACTATTTTTGAAAGTTCCCCAGAAAATTATAATGTGCAGCCACATTGAAAAATCAACAAGGTGATGGAGATGCAGGTTTGGATTTTTTTTTTTTTTAAGATTATAAACTTTCACATGGAAATACTCCAATGCTTAACAAAAGGTATGTAAGGATGAGTCAAAGCAATTGCTAGTTGACATTTTTCAGAATAACGAAGGATGTCACCTACAGCCTGGGAGTCTAAAATCAGGTCTCCAACTTGTTCCCTTTGTTAAAGAGCCTAGAATGGATGGCAAGCTCAGCTGGAGGCAAAGGCAGCTTCTGAGCTGATATTTTCAAAAAGGTATAAACCAGCACATGGAATGCTATAGATTGGACTGATTGGTTTGCAACTGTATTAAAGGATCCATTTTGATTGGTTGAGAATTTGCAAACCAGGGCTTTGTGGAGTAGAACTGAGTACTTACTAATTGGATAATCAGGCAGGCTGCTTCCACCTGGCTGGCCACAGGCAGCAACACCATCCCAAGGTCCAACACAGTAAACTTCTGTACTGCCGGGAAGTACTGTTCACTCACCTGTGTTTTTTCAACTAGTACAATACCTTGAAGATTACTGGCCTTCAAAGAAGAAAAAATAAGAGTAAGCCCTTTTGGAACAAAATTCCTTTAAAGATTACGAAAGCTTCTGTTTAATTCAGTACTTACGTTTCGAACCCGGACCAGCCTCTTTCTGTAGGCATTTCCTGCCACTAAATCAGCTTCGGTGATATAAAGAACACAGGATCTGTTGGATAAGTGAAAATCTACCGGTGTCAGGCCATCCTCAAAAGTGAGTTTAATTTTCCCTTAAAATATAGACAAGATGCGTTCCGTGAGCTTTGGAGGAAAAGGCGGCAACAGGAAGAACGTTTAAAAAGGAGGGGGAGAGGAGGGATGATGCAGATTATGCCCACTGACCTTGCATCCCCTGCGCCAGCTGCGACCCGCGCCATTTCTCATTGGCCACAATGTGCCCCAAAGGCACGTATATGGGGCCCGTGCCAACAGGGGGTCCCCTTTCCATCGGTGGCCTGGATCTGAGGGAAACGCAGACAGCACCTGAGCAGGCTCTCCGGCAACACAGCCCCACCCACCTTCCGCCCGAGGCGTGCAGCGTGTTCTTTCAAACACTGAATTATCTGCCGAAGTCTAAGAGCCTGGAGATTTTTCTCTGGGTGGCCGCGTCCCTCATTTTGGTCACTTGCCTGGCCCCTGATATCCCCGCTCGTTCGCACCCTGGCTCCTAGCTTAGTTCAGGGTGAGGGCCGACGTGGCCTGGACGCCGACAGCCACCCAACCTGGGGGAATAGAGCAAACTTACTTGCAGCGGCGCAGACTCTTCGCTTCCCTCGCGCCGCGCTGGCTCCCGCTTTCCTCCTCCCCGCCCTCTGCCTCACAGAGTCGGATAGGCTGTGGCGTGAGAGACGGACACCCGAGCTGACCAATAGAGAGTGGGCAGCGCCGCTTCTTTCCGCGCCGGTGCAGATTTAAAAGGGACGCGCTGGTTGTCAAGAGCGACGGGCATGGTAATAAGCATAGCTCTGATTGGCCAAGGGGAAAACAGAACCAATAGCAGGCATGCTTGTTGCGAAGCCCATTCCGAAGAAACAGCGTCTGGGGCTAGGCCCGCCCGAGGGAAGCAGGCTTTAAGGAGCGCTCCCAGGAGTGGTGAGATCCGCTCTAAGTCCAGCCCTTGGTCTGGCTGCCCCCGCGCCGCAAGGATGTTTCTGGGATTTCGCAGAGGCCGCAATAGCCAGTTTGTAAGTAGATACCCGCCCGTCCTGAGTTTTGGCTCCGTGGGACCAAGAGTTCGGAATTCGGGCAGGTTTAGGATTTGGTCTGAGATGGGGGCAAAATAACGGTACAAAAAAGGAAATGGTTTTCACTTCGAGAAGCCCTGATTTTTTCGTCTTCTATGGAATTCTCTATCTCAAGGTTGGCCAGAGTCGGGCAGGACTTACCCTGTCTCTCCTCCAGCACACGCTTTAGTAAGGGGGACTTCACTACTGCCCTATGCGAACCTGCTCCACTGTGGGATGTCCCTGAGAGGATGTCAGGCCTGATTCCTACCTCTCCCATTCACCACGTGCATCTCATCAGCACATCCCACCTGGCAGGTGTCGCCACCCCACGCTGGCCTCCAGCTCTTTCTCACTAGTTTCTCTGCTTATACTCTTGCCCTTCCCCTAGGTACGTTCTCCCCATATCAGCTAAAGGGATTGTTTTTAAACGCCAATCTGATCGTGCCACTTATCAGAACCCAATGCCTCCCCCTTATCCCCTTCCACCATACCGTCACCATTACTTCTCTTCCTTCAGGCTTTTGCTTTTTCTAGTCCTTCTGCTTGCAATACTTAATATTCCCTCTAAATCTTCCCATGGCCATACTCATTGCATGATCTCATACTCTGACCACTTTTCCTCTGTCTTTCCTACTCATTTTCTCTAGTATGCTGACTCCAACAGTTTGCTGACACCCCAACTGCCCCCCCTATCTATGATGTGTTGATCCTACCAACTTTTAACTGCCTGTCACAAGCATCATGTGCTCAGTGTCGTTTTTTCCAGCTCTAATTCCACAGCTCATCATTCTAATCATTTCCTGTATAGACTTCCACTCCTGTGCTTCTGTCTCTCTTTTCCATACTTGCCTGACAAAATCCCAAATCTTCTTACATTCAGTTTTACGCAGATGTAATACATTAAGTGCCCCCCCAAAAAAAACAAAAAAAGCCAGCGTGGTAAGAGTTTATCCCGAACTCTGATTAAAAGTGAGATTAGAAAGCAAGTCTGATTTGGCTTTGCATTCAGTAAAAGTTGGCCTAATGCTGAAATTTTTTTAGACAGATGGATGTTGAGACATAATTGAAGCATATTTTTGCCTTGCAATTTTGCTAACTCAGCATGTTTACTGAGTTTTTATGCAAAGCAGTAAGCATTATTGAGCTCCTACTGTATACCCATTACTCACAACTGATTGACAGCCTATAACCACATTGTCTAGAGGGTAGACTGGCTCCAAAATAATTCGACATAAAAAAAATGGTAAGACAAGAACTACAGTAAATGTATGTACCAGGGAAGGGGCAGCTAAGACATTTTGCAGAGTTGACCTGGGTCTTAGGGGTGTGCAGAAAGGGAATTCCAGGGGGAGAAAACAGAATATACAAAGACCTGAAAAGGAATAGATGATTTGCTGTCAGGGAAATGAAAGGCAATTCTGATTACTAAAGTGTAGAGAATATGTGTGGGGATGAGGAGGAGTGGCAAGAAATGAAGCTGGGTCCATTGGTAAGAACCAACTTAGAGGGCCTTCTTGACCATGCTAGACCATTTGCTGTCACTGAGAGAGTAGGAACGCGCGTGAGGGTTTTCAAGCTGGCTCAAGGATAGGGTCATCCTGAGTTTTAGGGGCTGGAGGCAGGAAGACCATAGTTAGGAAATAATTGTGGTGGTATAAGTGAGAAATGTCTGGTATACTCTGGGGAATTCACTCTTTAAAAAACAAACAAACAAACCAAACTAACCAGGTCTTTCTGGAGGACCTACTGGATGCATTCTCTGGGGATTGAAAGGTGATTAATAAAACTTGCCTGTCTTCGAGCATCTTCCAGGCGGTGGGGGCTGGAAGGCAGGAGGCAGACAAGTAAACTGCCAAATCCATTGAGGCAGGGTCGTTGGTGCCACACAATGGGTAGAGATGGTGGAGGGACGTGGCTGAGATGCTATGTAACACCTGCGGGCAGCCATGCAAGTGGAGGTGGAGGGAAGAGAGTGCTGCAGAGATGTTTGGGCGCGGGGGTCAGCCCAATTGCATCATTCCTGAAGGGGGCCCAGAGCCCCTGCTCCTCCCCCTGACCTGGCCTCCCTGCTCCCTCTGTACCTGCTGCCTCCACTGCCATTAGTCTTCCCAGGGCCCACTTTCAGTGCCTGTTCCTTACCAGGCCACAGGCTCTCCTTTAGTCAGGTGTCAGCCTTCAAAGGTGCTTCTGTATTCCGGCCAACGGGAGTACTTTCTGTTTCCAGAACACTGCCACCAATGTGTCACTCCATTCCCTTGTTCATGTTGTTGCCTCTCCCTCGAACGCTTTTTCCTCACACTTCCTAACTGTGGGAGCAGTAGCCATCTTTGAAGACCCATTCTAAATGCCTCTGTTTTTCTCCAAGAAAAGGGGCACTTTTAGGGTCTCCTTTCTGGTCCCTAGACCTGAAGGAGCCCTTCCCTCCCTGGCTACCTCAGCGCTTAGAGGTAAAACTGTCTGGGCACATTCCATAATTCTGTGTTATATTTTAAGTGTTTGGGTGTTTTCCCTGCACTCTGCCTCATTGGGGATGAGGACAAGGTTTCTCCATTTCTCCGTGGCATTTTGCCTCTAGCAAACGAAGACCAGTCTTCTAGACTCAAAAGCATCTGCGAGACTCCCATTACCTAAAGCAGGGTTCTCTGACTTTCGTTGTGGGTAAGAGGTAGTTTTTCTTACTTGGAGTCTTTGAGGCAAACCACCTAATCTATTGAACCTCTGGGTGTTAGCAGCATGCTAGGTGCCAGGGTTGTGGAGTTGATGAAGCTTCCTGCTCTCTGGAAGCTCGCATTCTGCAGTGGGGTGTTAAGCGAGTGAGAAGGTCCATGGGGGCAGTGCCCTGAGCCAGGAAGAGGTGTTAGAAGGTGACTGGGGCTTGGGAGGGAAGGACAAGGGGGCACCCATGGGCAGCTGCAGTGGTGCTCCCTGGCTGGTATGTGAGCCTGGCCAGATGGGGATTGGGGACGGTGGGGAGGAGTGGGGCTCCTGGTGGGGCTGGAGCCTAGTAGCCACTGCAGGTGTCCCCTCCCAGGCCCGGGGAGGTGGTGGCAGGACCCAGGTGACTCCCCCACCCCCCAGTGACGTCTGCTGGGTTTCATTTGTACAGAAACACATTGTCCATGGCCTCCTCCCAGCGGCCAGCATCGCGCCGAAGCCAGCTGTGCCCCGCACGCCTCCTCCCCGCAGCCCCAACCCCTCTCCAGAGAGACCAAGGTGAGTCAGGTGAGCAGACACAGAGGTCGCCCCTGTGCCCGGCCGCCAAGCACTGGACCCTGTGAACTTTCTCACTGGCAAGAAAATCACATGCAGATGGGTTAGATCATGTCCTTTGAAGTATTTATCACTATTCCAAAATGACGCCCTTAATATGGGTTCTCTGCGGGATAATGGGCTTAGGGTAATCTGTTTCAGGTGTATGGAGTTGTCACATTTTATAATTGGATGTAGTTAATAGTTTTCAAAATATAAAGCATTAAAGCTCCAAATACTCAGGTTCGTAACAACTTTAAAAGGAATTTGAATTCTGCACAAGATTGTTTTTCTAAACACAACTCTGCCTTTTAATATAACTGCTCTGCCGGAAGGAAGGAGTAGTGTGTTCCCTTGCCATGCCTGGGATTCCTCCATCTTCCAGAGCTTTTAACATACCAGAGAACTTCTTCTCTATCTGAGTACACCAAAGACCCCTGCCGGTGCCAAGATTTAGGCCCAGGAGAATTTTAGCCGGTTCTTTTTTGTTGTTGTTGTTTAAAAACTTTTTATTTAAAATTATTTCAAACATACAAGACGGTTGCAAAAATAATATAAACTGATCACAGAGAACTCCGGCATACCCGCACGCACCAGTTACACAATTCTGCCAATTTTAACATCTTGCCACAATTGCTGAATCTGTTCTATTTATACATCTATCATTCTATCTATAATTTTCTGAACATCTGAGAGTAGATTGCATATACCATGTTCCTTGAACACGTAATACTTCCATGAACATTTCTGAAGAACAAGAAAATTCACTTATGTATCTGCCTTAAGTACCGTTACCAAGTTCATGAAATTTAACGTTGATGTAAGGCTTTCAGTCTATATTCCATTTTTTTCATTTGTCTCAATAATGTCCTTTTTTTTGTTTAAATAAATCAATTTTATTGATACATATTAATAAGGCATAAAATTCATCCAAAGTGTACAGGCAGTGGTCTTTGGTATAATCACATAGCTGTGCATTCCTCACTTGAATCATTATTAGAACATTTTCATTATTTCAATAATTATAAAAATAAAGGAAAAACATACTATCAAAAAACAAGAAAATTCTTTTTTAAGAAAAAAATCAATTTTATTGATACATATTAATAAAGCATACAGTTTATCCAAAGTGTATAATCAGTGGTATTTGGTATAATCACATAGTTGTGCATTCATACTTCAATCATTATTAGAATATTTTCATTATTTCAATAATAATAATAATAAAAAACAGACAAATTCTTCACCTCTTAATCTCTCTATGCTTCCCCTGCTGTACATAACTGCTGTTTCTGGCTGTTCTTACACATTTATTTATTTATTTTTAAGCAGTTTTATTGAGATATATTCACATGCCATACAATGTATCCAAAGTATATAATCAGTGGCTTTTAGTATAATCACAATGTTGTGTATTCATCACCACAAAAGATTTTAGAACAATTTCATGACTCCAAAAAGAAAAACCTCACATCCCTTAGCAGTCACCTCTTAATCCCTCTAACCTTCCCCAGCCTTACGTAACCACTAATCTAATTTCATCTTTATAAATTGATTTATATTTACATTTTATGTAAATGGAATCATACAATATGTAGTATTTTGTGTCTGATTTCTTTCACTTAGGATAATTTTTGGTCTGATATTAACATCTTGTAGTATTAACATATCAGCTCAATTTCAAAGAAAAACAGTCTTATATATGCAACTTTACCCATATTCATAATTCACATGCAGTATTACTATACTATACATTCCCACGTTACATTTTTTAGCTTTCCCTTTAGTAAGATATATGACTTTAGACTTTCCTTTTAAATCACTGTCATACTCATATAATAGTACTGCTAGTAACAAACATTGTTTCCTTTCACCTTTTCTATTCATTTCCAAAGATTAACACACATCCTTTTTACCAGTTCTGCACAGATTAACTCTCAGCTTTCCATTCTCTACCCTCCTTCTATTTTTTGGTTACCTATATTCTAATTATTAACACCGTAAGTTTAAACAATATATTTAGTTCATAATAGCACAATCATAACAGTATTTGCTCTTTTGTGTCTGGCTTACTTCACTCAACATAATGTCCTGCAGGTTCATCCATGTTGTCATGCTTTTTACGACTTCATTTCTTCTTATAGCTGCATAATATTCCTTCATGTGAATGCACCACAATTTGTTTATCCATTCATCGATTGATGGACACCTGGGTTGTTTCCACCTTTTGGCAATCGTAAATAACCTGCTATGAACATCAGTGTGCAGATGTCTGTTCGTGTCACTGTTCTCATTTCTTCTGGGTATATACCCAGTAGTGGTATTGC